>LR749536.1:2122617-2412830 GCA_902729485.2 Mus minutoides
CACACACACACACACACACACACACACACACACACGCACACACGCACACACGCACACACACACACACTCTGCTGCTCTTGCAGAGGACCTGGTTTGATTCTTAGCACCTACACGCTGCTTCAAAACCATCTGTGACTCCAGTTCTGGGGTATTGGACACCCTCTCTGGCCTCTGTGGGCATAAGACATGTATATGGTACACATAATATATGTAGGCATGTTGCAAAATGCTCATATAGGAAATAAAAGTAGCCAGGCAGTGGTGGCTGCCTATGCCTTTAATCCCAGCACTTGGTAGGCAGGTTGTCTCTGTGAGTTCCAGGGTAGCCCGTTCTACAGAGTGAGTGTCAGAACAGCCAGGGCTATCCAAGAAAACCATGTCTCGGGGGCTGTTGAGATGGCTCAGCGGGTAAGAGCACCAGACTGCTCTTCCGAAGGTGATGAGTTCAAATCCCAGCAACCACATGGTGGCTTACAACCACCCGTAATGAGATCTGAAGCCCTCCTCTGGTGCCTCTGAAGTCAGCTATAGTGTACTTATGAAGAATAATAAGAAACGAATCCTTGGACTGGAGAGACCAACCGGAGCGAGCGGGGCTGTCCAGAGTGAGCGGAGCCGAACGGGGATGGCTGGAGCAAACAGGGACGGCTGGAGCAAGCGGGCCGGAGCGAGTGGGGCTGGCCGGATGGAGCAGAGCTGGCCAGAGTGAGCGGGGTCAAGCGGAGCGAGCGGGGTTGAACGGAACAAGGGAAAAAAATAAAGTAAAAAAAAAAGATTCTAATGGTAAGAGGAGGCGGCTGGAACACAGACTCTGTGGGGAAGCAGGTCTTGGGGCTAATTTTCCTGGGCACTGGGTTTGCTCTGTCTGCAAGGACAATGTGACCAGTTTTACCATCTGTAGCTTGTATCCCCTTAGGGTTGCAGTAATGAATGGAAGAATTCACTTGAAACAGCAGAAGATGGGATTTTCCAGCAACTCCTGGAGCCTGCTGGGGATCTAACTGCTCTGTCACGGGGTGGGTGGAGCCGGAGCTGTAGTCTCAGAAGCCACCTGATGGCTATGTTTAAGCAACTAGCCAGGCAACAGAGTTAGCCTGAGAAACAGCTTCCTCCGCCATTTCTTCAGGCTACCATGGCACTGCTCAGGCTCCTGGAGTTTCTTTTTGCTTTACTTATCCCTCGTAAGGAGCAGTCAGATGTGTGTGGTGGGTGGGTGGGTGGGTGGGTGGGTGGGGAGAACCCCAGTCTGCCAGCAAAGTTCTGACCTGTAGATAAGCTAATGTGGAGGGCAGAGGCTAAGGAACCCCCGACCCTTGCTCCTTCTCTTGGCTGTTTCTTCATCTGTCCAATATCACCAGTAGGAGACAAGGAAGGACTTTGGCTGCTTGGAGTCTCTCCAGATGTGGTCAGGCCCTGAAGAAAAAGGCTATTGCTGTGTTTCTTTCTTTTTTTTTTTTTTAAGATTTATTTTATTTTATTATATGTAAGTACACTGTAGCTGTCCTCAGACATTCCAGAAGAGGGAGCCAGATCTCGTTACAGATGGTTGTGAGCCACCATGTGGTTGCTGGGATTTGAACTTATCACCTTCAGAAGAGCAGTCTCGAGCTCTTACCCGCTGAGCCATCTCACCAGCCCCCTATTGCTGTGTTTCTAAATGTGGCTTTCTCCTAGTCCTCCACAGCCTGCCTTGGACTATGTATATCTCTGAGAGCAATGGCCCTGGGACGGTCCTTCGTCCTTTCTCCTTCAACTGTTCCTCCTACATGCCCACCCTGGAGTTATTCAGTGTGAGACCACCCACCAGCTTCTTCAATAAACCCAGCATGCATGGGGATAAGGGAGTCTACCTGGTGATGGTAAGGCCATGGATACAACTAGGGATTGTGGGGACCAAAGCCAGAAGTGGTCAGAGAGACAGAAAGCCTAGGCCCTATACGTCTTTCGTCAATCCACCACAGGTGTCCTTGAGTAGCTCCGCTCGGCTGGATGCCCTTGCAGTGAACCAGTATGAGCTGCAGCTGCAGTACAGATGTGGTAACTTTGTGGTAGACGGGTCAATCTTCGTTCACGTGCAGCAGGACCCTGGGCGTATCCGCTGTGCTGGTGCTTTTGCCAGCCCAGGTGAGGCTAGGAGCAGCGGGTTGGGAGAAGAAAGGTGAATATGCCCTCAACAGAGCCTCCCTGACCTCTTCTCTGAACAGCTGGGGAATTCATTTATGTGCCAGAGACCGTCACACCCGGGGCCCTGGTGTACACTCTGTTGCTGCCAGGAGTCCAGAGAGCCCAGGTAAGCTGAACACAGGGCAGTGAGTGACAGGATGTAAGAGGAGGGCTCTGTTCCTGTCCCAGGCACAAAGCCTCAAGACTCTGAAGTAGTCAGTTGAACCTCTCTGTTATACATGTTCCTGGATAGAGCCACTAAGGGCTGCCTACCCTCTCAGCAACAATAGCAGTTTACCATAGGGACTAAAATCTTATGAGTTCTATGTATTCTAAGTTCTCCATGACCACTTTTTTTTTTTAAATCACTTTGGTAACTCTAGAAAGACCGGTGTTCCTCCTTCCCACCCCACCCACGCCCTTTTTATTGGGAGTGTATGCATACAGGTATATGCCATGTATATGGAGTCCTGAGGACAACTTCTAAATGTTGGTTCTCTCCTTCCACCATGTGGGTTCCTAGGGTCAAACTCAGACTGTTCCTGCTTGGCAGCAAAGGCCTGAGCCCACTTACAGGTTTTTCTTACTGTCGTTTCCTTGTTTGTCTCTGAGACAGCCAGGGTTACGTTGAAAGATTCTGCTTAAAAACAAACAAACAAACAAAAAACAAAAAAGGAGTAAAAAAACAAAAACAAAAACAAAACCCTGAAGGGTATTTGGTTTTGTTTGTTTTAGCAGAGTTGAGGATCAGTGCCAGGCATCACAATGGAAGGCAGAAGGCCTAGCTTAAGTACCGAACAGTCAGACAGAAGCAGCAGTCTCCTGGGTTATTATTGAAGGATGTTGACAGGCAGACTTGAGATGCTGGGGACTGGAGGGGACCATTAACATCTCTGTCCTGTCAGATAAACATTACCAGTGCCCAAGACCCTTCACCTGGGCCTTTCTCCATTGATGAACAGGGACTGCTGCGGGTATCATCCCGGGGCCTCAGAGGCCTGGCTCAAAAGGTAAACGTAGCTTTGGACCTGGGGATGTCTATGGATTGGGTAGAAGCACCATCTTGTGAGAAATTATTTGTTTTTGACTATCTTGACTGATAAGCTTGTCACAGACCACTTGCTTCTCGTGCTGACTGTCTTCTTGGCTTGGATATATTCTATGCTGAGATCTGCAGGTCTGGAAAGAGGTTCTGGGACCTCACAGATCCTCCGACAGATAGTGTAATGTTTATGGCAATTAAACTTGGAGGGAAAGCTTTGGGTAAGATAGCCAGTGAGGAGGAAGTTCCCCTTTAAAATAGTCATTTCTGCAATTCCCTGGGTTCCATCCATAGCACCACAAAAACAAACACCCTTCCACCCTCTTAGTAACTGGCTCTTAGAAATTCTAACCCAGGGCTGGTGAGATGGCTCAGCGGGTAAGAGCACTGACTGCTCTTCCAAAGGTCCTGAGTTCAAATCCTAGCAACCACATGGTGGTTCACAACCATCCAAAATGAGATCTGACGCCCTCTTCTGGTGTATCTGAAAAACAGCTACAGTGTACTTACATATGATAAAATAAATAAATCAGCTGGGCGTGGTGGCACACGCCTTTAATCCCAGCACTTGGGAGGCAGAGGCAGGCGAATTTCTGAGTTTGAGGCCAGCGTGGTCTACAAAGTGAGTTCCAGGACAGCCAGGGCTATACAGAGAAACCCTGTCTCGAAAAAAACAAAACCAAAACCAAACAACAACAACAACAACAACAACAAAAAGAAATTCTAACCCAATATTCATGCTGTGAATGACTCGGAAGAATTGGTAGCCCAGAATAGTAAGGTTTAAAGGGATACTTGTCAACAGAGTGGTAAGTCACACTCCCTTGTTAGAGGTCCCGAGGAGGATTGCCTATTTGAAGGGAGGACTAGGAGTGGATATAGCGGTGGACACAGACACATGACATGACATGATTTCCTTCCTGTCCTGTATGCACTGACAGACTTTCCAGCTGCAGATTTCAGTGTCCTTCGCAAAAAACCAAAGCTGCAGAGGGATGCTGACAGTGAAGGTTTTGCCTGCGCCCTCCAGCCAAGTCTCCTTCCTGTAAGGCTCCCTTACCCTGGGAACTAACGGTGGAGGATTCTGCATCTGCCCCCAGGGAAATAGTTGGGGTAGGCTGGAGGGTCGCTGGACCATCCTAGCTCCTATAGGAAGGGAGCCCTTGGGAGGGGTCTGGGGAGCCTGCTGGTTGCACGCAGGAGCTAGATTTCCACTTTGGGTTCAGACAGAAGGCCCAGAGTATTACCATCTCAGAGGATCTGGTTCCTGGGAGCGAGGTGGTACGGGTCCAAGCTACGGGATTCAACTTACTCTATGAAATCATCTCCCCAAGGCCCAGTTTATTCTACTCTATTGGACAAGGTGAGGGAAGGAGTGGGGCGGGTATTGAAGATGTCCTTAACTGGGAAAGGGCGAGGCACAGATGTGACTCCTTCCTGAAAGTTTGTATTGAGAGCCCTGATCCTAGAGGAAGAGGCAGGAATGGCCAGGATCAAGTGGGACTGAGCTGGGGCAGAACAGAGTTTTGTTTCTTCTTATACCCTCTCTACACTCTCAGCTGATGGGGTAGTGCGGACCACCGCACCCCTGGATTTGGCTCGCGTTCAGGGCGCCATGGTCACAAAACTGCAGGTGAGGGCCTTTGAGAGGCCCCGGCCCTGGGCCAGTGCGGTGTTCGATCTCACGGTTAGCGTGCGCGCGGTAAACCAGTGGCCCCCACTCTGCCATCCAGCGCTACTGGTGTGAGTACCCAGAAGCCATGTCCCGGCTGGTTGGGGTGAAATCCCCTGGCCCATTATTGGTCCAGACTCCTGTCTTGCCACCTGCCCTCCACTCCCAGGACTCAAATTCCAGAGACCTCACTCGTGGGCACTGTGCTGGACACGCTCACGTGTGTTGACCCAGACTCTGCAGGCCGCCCCCTCGACTACCAGCTGCGGTTCCACAGCCCTCCCGACTCTGCCAGTCTCCGTCTTCGTGACAGAATCCTTGAGGTGCCCAACACACACTCCTAGACTCCATGCAGACAAGGTGGGAGGGGCCAAGGTTTGTTGGCATTGAGAGCATGGAGCTGGGCTGAGAATAAGGTTGTGGAGACAACCTGCAGTCTGGAAAACTGGGTCAAGGTAGGCTATCCGCGGACACACTGGTTTGAGGTGCCCTGACATGCCTGATCCTGGCTTCATCTTACTCTCTGGTCCCCTTGGCCAGGTGAATGCTACATTGGACTGTGATGCTCCTGGGGCTTGCTTCCAGCAGTCAGCTTCTATCTTGGTGTTCGATGGTGGTCAACCCCAAATGACCAGTGAGTAACCATACTTTGGCCTGAACGTTCAGAACGAGGCTATTTTGTCTGCCTCCCCTCCATCCCCAAGACACAGTCAGCATTTTTCCCCTCAAAAGCTAGAAAGTCAGGATTGTCTCAGTTTAAGAACCCTAGCATATCTTTCTTGAGACTGGCACCACGCCACAGAAAACCTTCCCTCCAATATAGGGCCATGTTTACTTATTAAGACACCCTAGGGCAGGTCTGGGTACCTCAGGCCAGCTCCTTAACTACCAAGTGGTCCCCAGCTGAGGTTCCAGTGCTGGTGATGGTGACACCCGTCAATGAGTTCTCCCCAGCCTGTGTCCCACGCACGTTCCGAGTTCGGGAGAATGCAGGGCCCCACACACTGCTGGGCTCCATAGTGGGCACGGATATGGACTACCCTCGTAACAGCCTCGAGTACTACATCTCTGGTGGACCCTCCACCTTTGCTGTGGACCGTCTGAGTGGTACTTAAACCCCAGGGCTGGGAGGGAGGGATAGGGCCAGAGTTGCCTCTGCAGGCTAAAGCTTTGATCATCCCTTATAGGAGAACTTCACCTCCTGGGGCCTTTGGACTATGAGCAGCAAAGGTTGTACAGGATCATTATTCTGCTGACTGATCACAGCCAAGACTGGGACCTCAACAGTCACCGATCAGGTTCATGTACCATAACCATTGAGGTTGAGGTAAATGGCCTCCGAGGCCTAGGAAAGACAAATTTCCCTCTGGCCGTTTGCTTTTTCCTGCAGAAGCCTCGGTTTCTCCTAGGGGCTGGGTGAGGGGAGGAGCTTACTGTGGAAAGCATTAAAGCCTGCTATTTGCCACTTAGGCTCAGTGTTTTCAAAGAAAGCTGATGGGCTAGCCTGGGAGTCTGGGGAATGGGCTGTCGTCTCTCCTAATGGGGTGGCCTTTCTCTAGGACGTGAACGACCACGCCCCCGAGTGTGAGCCTCCATTTCAGGAACTCACAATCTACACTACCCTGGGTCATAGCATGGAGGTGACTAAGGTGTCATGTTGGATCCCACAAGAGCCACAGCGCTTGACCCTCTCCTACAGCATCGTGGGAGGTGTGAATATGTGGGGGGCCACTAGGCTGTTGGCGAGAGTCAGGATAAGTTAATCATACCTTCTTCTCGCACTACTCTACTTTCAGGGAATAGCCAGAGCCGGTTTAGACTGCAGGGGGGCATCCTGGTGTACAATGACACTGTGTTGAGGCCCCCATGGCCAGAGCAGCCCTGCACCTATGAGCTATTGATCCGTGTTGCAGATGTGGGCCCTTCCACCCCCCACCTCAGCACCACGGCCACCATCATTGTACATCTAGTTCCTCGGAAGGCCAGCACGGTGGCCACCAGCACCCACCAAAGCACAGTGAGGGGGTTCTCAGGTCCTTGGGGGTTGGGAGAGAGGATCTTGAAGGATGAAGATGCCTGTTTTTTGTTTGTTTGTTTGTTTGTTTGTTTTTTGGTTTTTCAAGACAGGGTTTCTCTGTATAGCCCTGGGTGTCCTGGAACTCACTTTGTAGACCAGGCTGGCCTCGAACTCAGAAATCCGCCTGCCTCCCAAGTGCTGGGATCAAAGGCGTGCGCCACCACGCCCAGCCCGATGCCTGGTTTTTTAAGGTTATGAGAGAAGACATTTTTGAGAAGACTGCTAGATGCAAAAATAAACCAGGGGGTGTGAGGTACCCCACTCCGTAGGGAATTTGAAAGCTGGGTTGCCAATGGCAGTGGTGAGTCTGTGACCCTCCTTTCAGGTGTCCTCAACAATGACACCCCTGATTGTGACAGACATAGAGGCTTTCTGGAAGCCAGAGCCCTGGTTTGTGGTAGTGCTGACAGCAGCTGGTGCAGTTCTCCTCCTGGCTCTGGGTTGGCTCCTCAGCAGAATCCTCCGGGGGTAGGTTCCTATCTTGGCTTCCATCTTCGCTAATCTAACATACAGACACTGGCTGGAATAGGGAGTTTTACTCAATATTGGATGACACTGCCAACGTAGGTGGGCAAACAGACTGAGGAAGGCTGCTGCTGTCTCTCCAGAAGTATTCAGATTAGGGGGCACTGGGAGTGGTCTCCATCATCAGTGGGGTCCAGTCTTGGAATTGGATGGCCATGGCTGGCTGGCTTGGAGTTTGACATTTACCACTGTTCCCAATGCCTGTCTTCTACCTTATTTCTGCTCTGCTTCTGAAGACTAAGCTAAGCTTCCGAGCCCGGGACAGGACAGATAAGAGAGTGGGCATCTCATGTGGGCACTAGGCGTTTCCACTATAAAGGGACAGGTGATATTATTACTCCTTGGTGTTAGAGAGCTTGCGACTTTCTTGGCCTTCCTTCTTCTTTCTGGCCTTTTAGGTTGGCCCAGTCACTGCAGGCACCAAGCAAACCAGCCAGAGCTCAGTTGCTAAACAGGTTAGTCTCTGTAGAAGTAAACAGGTTTACCTCTATGTCTGGGAATCCATCTCCTAAACTCAGGCTGGGGTCCAGCTCATCTTGTACTTCTACTCCAATCTGTTATAGCATCCAGGGAAATGAAGGATCTATTGAGAGGCAAATGGAGGCACCAAGGATAGAGATGTCCCAGGTACCCAGAACTGCCATGAGCCTGGTATGCCAAGTCACAGCTCAGGTGGAGGGCAGTGAGGCTGCTTTAGGGTACTCCCTATCCCTGCCATGCCTGCCTTCCTGCTTGGGAGTGGCTACCCCCGTGAGGGTCCACACCACCACCAAGACAGATCAGGTGGGTGGGCAAGGGCCTTCCCATCTGCTCCCCGTGGGCAAGGTTCTACTCACTGTGCCCTTTTCTTCTTTTCAGCAACATTTTGATGGCAGAGCCCAAGATGTCCGTAAGTCTCTACTTTTCATAACCTATTCCCCGCCTGGGCCCTCACCCTTTCCCAGAATTTCCCCTTCCGTTTCTCCATCTCCTTTTTGACTGCCGCTATCACCAAGCATCCAGCACCGCCGTTTTCACTTCGTTCTTCTCTCACCTGCCATGAACTCTCGGTCACCCTTCACCCTTTAGACAACTTTTGCTAAGCACCAGTTGGGCCAGGTGACAACCAGACCTAGTCTTGTCTCAGCAGATTGGGGAAGGGAGATGGTGATAAGGGGAGCCCCCCCCCCACAATCCAGCCTCACCAGTGAACTATAGCTGACTAACCTAGCATTGGCTGCTC
This sequence comes from Mus minutoides, assembly GCA_902729485.2. NCBI lineage: Eukaryota > Metazoa > Chordata > Mammalia > Rodentia > Muridae > Mus > Mus minutoides. The sequence goes on from LR749536.1 coordinate 2,131,319, forward strand.
TAGAGGATCTGGTGTCTCCTAGCTTTCTGTTTATTTGATTCAAGTCTCAGGGTTCTTTTGCTGTGAAGGGAAAGGGGAGATAAGTTTGGGTCCCTGTGCAAGGGGTGACAACAATTCTGAAGCCAGCCGTCTTTTCTCCCCTCCTCTCTCCTGCCCATCTGGGCTCAGGTACGGGGAGAGATTACCTGTTCAACACACTCACGGGAGCCCGGCGTTGGCTTTGAGGCGGAGTAGCTGCTTTACTCTGTGGGGGAATTCCCTTTTCACACGATCATAGCCTGGATTTACAAATCAATTTAGTAATAAAGACGACAAACAGAATATTGCCCACCTTGTAATCTTTGTGTGGGAGAAGCTCTGAGGTCTGTGTTTCCTGGTTGTCACTTGGAGCAAGAGCCACCTCCTGTTGAACAGTAAGATGACTTTACTTTGAAAAAGCGTTTTGTGCTCTGACAGTGACTGACACTTTGTAGAAGAGACTCTTATCTTTGTCAGTGATGGAAGGGTCTCCAGTTGGCCTGTCTACTTGGAGACATTTACTTTTCTTTTTTGAGACAGGGTCTCACTGTGTTGCCCTGATTGGTTTGGAACTCTTTTTGTGAACCAGGCTGGTCTGGAACTCACAGAGATCCCCCTGCCTCTGCCTCCTCGGTGCTGGAATTAAAGGTGTGCGTTACCATACCCAGTAAGACTTGCTTTAAACTTAAAAAAAATATTATTTATTGAGACAAGGTCTCTCTACATAACTTTGAACTATTCTGGAACTCACTGTGTAGACCAGGCTGGCCTTGAATTCACAGAGGTCTACCTGCCTCTGCCTTCTAAGTGCTGGAATTAAAGGTGTTCATCATTATTCCAGGCAAAATTTTATTTTAAATATATGCTTTACTTTTGTAGTTTGGGCTGGTTTGGAGCTTGCATGCCTGCCTTGGTCTCCTGAGTGCTGGGATTATAGGCACATGGCTGGCTTGACACTGGTTCATTTGTGTACACATAGAGTACAAACTCAGATATCATGTCCCCTCCCTACGTTGAGATAGGGTCTCTCACTGACCTGTAACTCACCAAGTAGCCTAGGCTGGCTGATTAGTGAGGCCCCGATCCACCTGTCCTCCGCTCTCCAGCACTGGGATGGCAGGTGAGCTTTTACTTTTCTTAAAATATACTGCAGATTCTGGGGTTCCCTCTGCCGCTCAACATTGTTGGGTTTTGAGGGTCCCATCAGCCCTCATGGACAGCCTGCCAACTGTGTGGAGAGGTTTTGTTGGGAAGGATCTGGAATTCCTGGTGGGCGAGCCGAGAGACTCTGGGCTTAGCCGTTCCTGGATTACTGAAAGCCTCTTTCTGATGCTGAGCCCATGGCTTTGTTTCTGTTTCCCTGACTCTCTGTTGCTTAGCTCTTCCTGTGAGGATCTAAGTTGTTGCACATAGCCAGGGGTTCTGTGACAGCCTGGAGAACAGATTTTACTGTGTGCAATGCTGACATCATGCCCAACCTGGCGTCATGTTTATCTCCAAGAGATTCATCCTATTGTCTGAATAGAGGGTAGGGTTAACCGTATTAGCTTCAAGTTCTCTCTCTCTCTCTCTCTCTCTCTCTCTCTCTGTGTGTGTGTGTGTGTTTTGCAAGGCAGGGTTTCTCTGTGTAGCCCTGGCTGTCCTAAAACCTGCTCTGTAAACTAGGCTGGCCTCAAATTCAGAGATCTACCTGTCTCTGCCTCCTGAGTGCTGGGGCTAAAGGCATGCGCTATCATGGCCCAGCTATTGTCAAATTATCTCAGTCTTTCTCCTCCTGTCAGCTCTGTGGGCCTGAACCCAATCAGAAAATTGGATAATCTGCATTCTGGAGCAGTTATTGCACCCTAGGCCCAGGAAGAATATGAATGCCCTCTGTGGGGGGAAAATGACTTGGGCTTTATTATTTTAGAGTCAGGGTTTTATAATGTAGCCCTGGCTGGACTGGAACCCACTATGTAGACCAGGCTATCCTCAAAGTCAAGAGATTGGCTTGCCTCTGCCCCACAAGGGATTGAAGGTGTATACTGCCATGCTCTGCCTAGGAAAAACTTAAAAAAAAAATTTTTTTTTTTTTGAGACAGGGTTTCTCTGTGTATCCCTGGCTGTCCTGGAACTCACTTTGTAGACCAGGCTGGTCTCGAACTCAGAAATCCGTCTGCCTATGCCTCCTGAGTGCTGGGATTAAAGGCATGCGCCACCACGCCCTGCAGAATTATTTTTATGTGTATGTGTGTCTGTGAGAATATATGCCACATGTGTGCTGGTGCCCATGAAGAGGATGTTGGATCCTCATAAAACTGTGAGCTGGCTGATGTGGGTGCTGAGAACAGAACCCAGGTTCTCTGGGAGAACAGCAAGTACTCTTAACCACTGAACCATCTCTCTTAATGGGGTTTCTATCAAAAGAAGAGTGTTAGAGCCTTCAGGTTCAGCAGCCTGAGCGGCTATAAGTTTTTCCTGAGTACTTGGCTTACTCTAAGAGCTTATTAAGTCTGCTACTGTTCATCTTCATTTTATAGACAGAGCAACCAACTCTCAGAGAAGCTAAAGCTCAGAGTTCTCAGAGTTAGGGCATTTTGGTGTGGGACCAGGTGCTGTGAAGCTTTCGGTATACTAACCTTGAAGCCAAGCCCAGGGTTAGGGGCCTACTTATGGAGAACAAGGGATGGCCATTTTCATGGGACTCATAGTTTGCTTTGGAAATAGATCATGATAGCCAAGGTCAAAAGACACTGTCACAGGAACTTAACGGATGCTCTGAGGCGAAGAAGAGCGGTCAGTATGTGTTGAGACTTGTGCTGGATGCAGATTTAACTCTATGCAAAATAAACCGGGGAAAGGGGAAGCCAAAACCGAAGAGGTGGCACAGAAGGCTGTGCCTCTGGACTAGTGAGAGGCAACGCTGGGAGACGCTTAGAAAACACTAACTCCAGAGCTAGAAGAGTAGAAGGACCCATCGCCACCACTTCCTAAGGCTGTGTGACCTTGGCTCAGGCTCTTTTCGGCGCCTCAGTTTCCTCACCAGTTAACTAGGGCCGATCCCAAGCACAGAGGCAGGCGTCAAAGCTAATACCGTACTGTTGACATTCCCTAAGTGTGTGCGAGAGTATGATAAACGCAGCCAGCTCAAAACCGAAACGATTGCGCAGGTGAGAAGAGCAAGGGTGCATCAGCATCCCCCCCCACCCCCCCACGCTGCTAAAAGCTCCGCTGCTAGCAAACCTGAGAATGGCGCGCATGCGTCAATTCGTGCCGTCACAGTCACGTGCTCCAGGCATTCTGCACGAGAGGCACGCCCTGACTGACGGAACAGTTGACGAATCAACGCGAAGAAGTCCTTCAGGCGTCCCAAGACGAGGCTGTTGATTGGAGATAACCTCAGTCAGGGGCGGGTTCTTTGCTGTCCTTGGTTACTATGACGCCCGGTCCCCGCCCCCTCGGCTGGCCGCCATCTTGTTGTTGATCCGTACCCAGTGGGCAGCGCCAGAAGCTGGACCGAGCGGCCGGTGCGGGGCCGCTGCTGCGGGGCTCAGCCACCTGCGCCGCCTGCCAGGGGGCGGGCCGAGACCTGGAGGCCCGGGGGGCCCAGCTCCCGTGGGGAGCCTTGGGCGCCCGCTGCCCGGGTCGGGCCGGTGAGTGACAGGAGTCGGGCCAAAAGACCCGCCCGACACCCACGGCGAGGGTGGCGGCGGGCGCGGGGTTGTTGCTGGCGCGCGTATGTAGGGTCGGGACTTGGGGCGAGCATCACTGGAACATCATTCCAGCGTCCTGGTTGGCCTTCCGCCGAGCCTCCCAGATGTTGACACGGAGGTTGGGAGGGCAGCCCGGGTGGAGGTCGGAGAGCCCTGGGACCTGCCGGCGGGGTAGCGGGAAACCTGCCTTTCCGACCGAATCCCTGGGTGCCCGAGACCCGGAGTGCTGAGACGTGGTTGCTGCCAGCTCGTTCTCCCGGCCGTAACGTTCCTCCAAATCAGCGATAAACGTTACGTCGCTCTTAAGATTTCACACTCCTGCGAGTAAATTTTCAGGCCGCTTGAGATTAAGATGAGACGAAACAGGCCTAAAATGCCTTCTGAGCCAAGCAGAGTGGTACTGGGGCCCTGTGCTTTTGGTAGGGCGATGGTCTTCTGCCTGGCACCACCGAGAACCCTCGGAGCTTTCCGTGCTCTTTAGGGCTCACTGTTTACTGCTTCTTGAAGAACCCAGCTAAATGTCCACAGTGGCTGAGTTTTCTTTGGGGTCTAAGTTCTTTGGTGCTCAACCTCCACTTCTTTTGGAGTATGTGGTTTAGGAGGATAAGGATGATGATGATTTGATTAATTTTGTCTCTTAAAGAGACAGTCCGTTAGGAGACGTAGGAGTGTTGGCACCATTAAAAACAAAAAAACTGAAATTGGGTATGGGAGTTCATGCACTAGGCTGAGGGAGGAGGATCGCCATGGGTTGCGGGGTGGCCAGCCAGAGCTACCTAGGGAGACCCTGTCTGGAGACAAAAGCAGAGCTGAAAGCTGCTGTTGATGCTTGATGAAAACAGCGAGAATCAGGCTTATGATGGAGGCGGGGCTGGCAATCCCCAAAAGAGTATGCAGCTCTAGAAAGGGTCCCGGCTGCTGTAAATCACATTTTTACCCAGGGTCCCTTAGGTTTGCCACACAGGTGTCTTGTATGTTGTCGTCATATGAAACCCACAAAAGATGATTAAGGAGGCCAAGTAGGAGGTGTGCTCTTAATGTCTGTTAGGATCATGTCACCTCTGAACGTTTACTTTTGGGAGAAACCAGCACCCTGGTCTGGAGATAGATACCTTTGGGAGACTGGGGCTGAATGCAGCCGGCCAAGGCAGCTTGTTGTGAGGAGAGGGGACTTGAGTAATATCTATTTCGTTGCCCTTTCATCTTTTGAATGATTAATAAAGTTTTAGCCTTGGTGAAGTAAGTTTCTTGGATAGTTATTAAGGGAGAGAGATGCTAAAATCTGAGCTTCTTAGAATTGCCCCACGACCAGCTCCTATTGCTTTTGGGGGTGGTGGTGGTGGAAGGATTAAATTATCCACAGGGTTAAATTTTTGCTCTTTCTGCTAAAATAGCTAACTCTGATCCTCTTACTTCATTTTGGGTATTGGATCTCTTGGTGATATGGAAGGAGACTATTAATCAAGTTGACAGCATTGACTAATGTGTACAGTTTTAGGGAGTTCAAGTACCCATTAAAGTTTCTCCTTGGTCTAAGCCTATCTTAGGACTGCTATCCTAAGAAAATAAAAATACAGGAGAACTTTTTACTCATTTATTTATTTATTATATGTAAGTACACTGTAGCTGTCTTCAGACACTCCAAAAGAGGGAGTCAGATTTTTGTTATGGATGGTTGTGAGCCACCATGTGGTTGCTGGGATTTGAACTCAGGACCTTTGGAAGAGCAGTCAGTGCTCTTAACCGCTGAGCCATCTCACCAGCCCCAACTTTTCATTCTTTTAATGCTTTTATTAGTTCATAAATATGAATACAGCATCATGCTAGATTCAACAGTTATCCAAAGACAATAGCATCATTTCTGTGATGGGTATTTTAAGTACTGCATCTTGAAGACCATTACTATAGTAGTGGGTCCTCTGTCTTTGCATAATTCATTTGTAAACTTGAGCACTTATTCAGCACTCTAGGTTATTTTGAGTGGCACTCCTTGTGTATCATAGGCTGTTCTGGAAACTCAAGAGTCACTGTTGTTCTTACTTTAGGTGTATACTTAGCAGGCTGGCTGGCTGGCCTAGCTCCCCCTCTCTCCCTCCTTCCCTCTCCCTTTCCTCTGTCAACCTCCCCACTCCCTGGCCCCTTCTTTCTCTGTTTTTCAGACAGTGTCTCTGCATAGCTCTGACTGACCTGGAACTTTGTAGACCAGGCTGGCCTCGAAATCATAGAGATCCATCTGCTTCTGCCTCCCAAGTGCTGGGATTAAAGGTGTGGGCTGATTTAGCTCTTTTAAACTATTAACAGCTAGAGATCACAGGTGGTAGTTATTTACACTGATCAGAAGTTTACACAGGTACAGTCTGCAGAGACAAGCGGATCTCTGATTTTGAGGCCACCATAGTTACAAATTGAATTCAATGACACCAGGGCTACACAGAGAAACCCTGTCTCAAGAAAAAGGAAAAAAAAAAAGAGAAAGAAACAGGATTATTGGATGAGCTCTGATTTCCTGATGAGCATCCAAAGAGTTGCTGCCCAGCAGCCCCAGGCTTTATCCTTAGCACCCACTAACTGAATAGCTTGCTCAGCATTCCTTATGTATTTTGCTCCCCAGTTCCTCTTGCCAGCTGAGTCTCTCGACCTTTGTCCTTGTTCAGGATTCTGTTACTTTACCTTCATCGCTTATCTCCAGAGTCCAGTTCAGGTTCTCCCTAGCTTTATAAAACATCTTTCAAACATTTAGATTCCTGGAGAATATTCCACTCCCTTTAAATAGCAAAACCATTAAAGCCTCTTAAGCGACAGAGTAGGATTTGCTGTATTTTTACTGTGTATGGATGTGCCAGTGCTTGTATACATGTGCGCATGTGTGTGTGAGCCTGTGCATACACATGTCACAATGTGTCACAGTCAGAGGACAACTTCTGCCATGGGTTTTAGAGATCCAACTTTATTGTCTTGTTAGTGTGATAGCACCCTTATCCCCTGAGCCCTTTACCAGTGCTGTTTTGTTTTTTGAGACAGACTGTCCCTGTATAGTCTAGGCAGGTCAGCAGCTTCTGTTGTAATCCAGGTTGACATCTAACTCTTGATCTTATTTCTTCAACCATCTAAGTGCTAGGATTATACATGTGCACAATCACAACCAATTTGATATTTGCTTGCTTGCTTTATTTATTTATTTTTCGCTTTAATGGTTGGTTTACCTGAATGTACATCTGTGTACCATATGCAAGTACCTACCCATAGAGATAGGAAGAGAGTGTTGGCTCCTCCAGAACTGTAGTTACAGTTATAAATTACTGTATGGGTGCTGAGAATTGTGCCTGGGTCCTCTAGAAGAGCAATAATCACTGAGCCATCTCTCCAGTCCAATAACTTTTGGAGCTGGGTAGTGGTAGTGCTTGCCTTTAACCCCAGAGGCAAAGGCAGGCAGATCTCTTGAGTTTGAGGCCAGTCTGGTCTGTAGAGAAACGTTCCACAGAGAAACCCTGTCTTGAAAAACCGAACCCCCAAACTTTTAGAGTCAGGCATAGTAGCTTACTCCTGTAATACAAGTTTTTAGGAGGCAGAGGCAGAAGGATCACCATGAGTTCAGGCCAGTCTAAGCTCTAATGATAGACCCCGTCTCAATAGTAATTTTAATAGTTTTTAGTCATGCCTAGTGTTATGGGCCTATAGTCCTTCATATCCCAAAGGCTGAGATAGAAGAATTATAAGTTCAAGATCTGTCTGAGCTATCAAGTAAATTTAAGGCCAGTCTGTACAACTTAGTCAAACCCCATTTCAGTAATAAAATAAGAAGGGAGCCGAGATGATGGCTCCATAAGTGTTTGCCACAAGCATAAAGACTGGAGTTTGATTCCTGGTATCCACATAGAAAACCTCCTGTAGGGCTGGAGAGATGGCTCAGCAGTTAAGGGTACTTAACTATTCTTGTAGATGTCCTGAGTTCAGTACCCAGCACCCACATGGCAGCTCATAATCATCTGAAACTTCAGTTCTGGGAGATCTGACGCCTTCTTTTTTGAGGTTTTTTTTTTTTTTTTTTTTTTTTTTTTTTTTTTTTTTTTGGTTTTTCGAGACAGGGTTTCTCTGTGTAGCCCTGGCTGTCCTGGAACTCACTCTGTAGACCAGGCTGGCCTCGAACTCAGAAATCCGCCTGCCTCTGCCTCCCAAGTGCTGGGATTAAAGGCGTGCGCCACCACACCCGGCTTCTTTTTTGAGTTTTTTTGTTTTGGTTCTTTGAAATCAGGGTTTCTCTTTGTAGCCCTGGCTATCCTGGAACTTGCTCTGTAGACCAGGCTGGCCTTGAACTCAGAGATCTGTCTATACCACCTCACCTGGCTCTGATATCCTTTTTTGGTCTCAGGCACCAAGCACATACATGGTATACATACATACAGGCAAAATGCACATATGAAAAAATAAACCTTAAAAAAGAAAAAAAAAAGCCGTGTAGTGGCACACGCCTTTAATCCTTGGGAGGCAGAGGCAGGCAGGCGGATTTAAAGGCCAGCCTGGTCTACAAAGTGAGTTCCAGGACAGCCAGAGCTATACAGAGAAACCCTGTCTCAAAAACAAAACAAAACAAAACAAAAAAAGAAAAAAAAAAGTATCTTTATGTAATGGCACAGGTTTGTAATCCTAGTGTTGAGGAGCTAAAGGTAGGTAGCTCCTTAAAGCTTACTAGATGATAAATGCATGCCCCAGGGCACTGGTGAGAAACTGCCTCAAAAACAACAACAACAAAAAAACCCCAAAACAAACGGGGGGTGGGGGGGCAGAGAAATGGCTCAGTGGTCAATGAGAATGCTTGTGAGAACATACAGAGGATGAGTTTTTGTCTGTAGGGAGGATCACTGGCACTTGGCTGAGAGCCTGCTTGAAAAACCATGGTTTTTGTTTTTTTGTTTGTTTGTAATTTATTTTACGTATGAGTATTCTGTCTGCATGTATACTTGCATGCCAGAAGAAGGTATCAGACCCCATTATAGATGGTTGTGAGCCACCATGTGAGTGCTGGGAATTGACCTACTGACTAGAAGAGCAGCTAGTGCTCTTAATCATTGAGCCATCTCTCCAACCCAAGCTCTTGGTTTAATGAGACTCTGCTTCAAAGGAACAAAACAAAGTGATGGAGTAAGATACTGTTGTCCTTCTCTGGACTCTGTATACACTGCATACATGGAGACACACAACAGCATAACAACAGAAGAAGATGGAAGACTTGTAGGGAATGAGTTATGTACAACTCCCCTACTCACCAAAGAAGTTTTTGGGGAAAACTTGGTAGTGGAGTTCTGTTTTTATTTATTTTATTTTATTTTATTTTTTCAAGACAGGGTTTCTCTGTGTTGCTCTGGCTGTCCTGGAACTCACTCTGTAGACCAGGCTGGCCTCGAACTCAGAAATCCACCTGCCTCTGCCTCCCGAGTGCTGGGATTAAAGGTGTGCGCCACCACTGCCCGGTGGTAGTAGAGTTCTTGTGTCATGCATAAGGCCCTATTTCTTGGGTTGGAGAGATGGCTCAGCAGTTAAGAGAACTGGCTGCTCTTCCAGGGTACACAGGTTCAATTCCCAGCACCCACACAGCAGCTCAACAACAAACTATATACAGTTCCAGTCCCAAGAGGTCTTACCCCTCTTTTGGTCTCTTCTAGCCTCATGGACACCACAGACATTCAGGCAAAACAGCTATACACATTTAAAAAAAAAAAAAAAGCCCTGGTGGTTTCAGAGATCCTCATATTGCCACACCCACACAAATGTTTATTTTAGTGGGACAATAACTGCTTTGGAGAGGGAAACCGTTGTTTTTTTTTTTTACTTGAATATAGATGAAAACTAAATGTTTATAGAGACATACTAAATTTGTCTGAGGCACAAGTGGAGCATAATCACACAGGGAAGTGGGATGGAGTGACAAGTGGGAATGGGAACGTGGTGGCATGGCTCTCACCGCTGGCCACATGGGAAGGAAGAATCTGCACACTGACCTCAGTGCACCGATCTCTGGAGGGCGGTGTGGTCCACGCCCGCCTGGCTGATGCCAGTTTTGGCTCTTAGAAAATGTGTTAGGTGAGCATACTGGTGCTCTTAGACCCCTTCCTCGCTTAGGACTTCCTTCTCATCATTTGCCAGACACTTTCGGAGCAGTGATGGGCAGAGTTGGGGAAAGGCTTGGTTTGGGCTTGGAGCAAGAACACAGGTAGGTACTTTGTCTACATTATGTCTGCTCTTGTAGGTTTTTAAGTTTATTTTATTTTTTGAGTCTAGGTTTACTTCATAGTCCAGACTGGCCTAGAAATGGCATGTAGCCCACGCTGCCGCCCTCTAGTCTCAGCAGTCCTCCTGCCTCTGTCTCCCATTTGGTGAGACAGCCGTGAGCCACTGTGTTCAGCATACATACCTCCATGGCAGATTATTACTGTGTCCCCCTGTCTGGTCTAGAACTTAATATGCAGACCAGGTTGGGCTCAAATTCAAAAGAGTTCTGCTTTCTAGCTGGGATTAAATGAGGCTGCTATTATGCCTGGCAGCATGCATTCATTTTTAAATATAAATACTTGGTTTTGCTTCAGGATTTGAGAAATGGGTTCCAGTTGGGGAAACCAAAGCTATCTTAGTTCTTTACAAATTTTTTACGTGTGCGTGTGCGTGTGCGTGTGCGTGTGCGTGTGTGTGTGTGTGTGTGTGTTCACATCATTGTTTGCATGTGGGTGTCAGACCACAACTGGCTGAGCCATCTCACTGTTACCTGGTTCTTTTAGGAAAGATGATAGATTAAGGCGTGTTTTTGTTTGTTTGTTTATGTTTTGAGACAAGATCTGTCCTGGAACTCACTACTATGTAAACCATGCAGGCCTTGAACTCACAAAGATCTGCTTGCCTCTGCTTCCTGACTGCTGTGCCACTATGCCTGGCTGGCTTCCTTCCTTCCTTCCTTCCTTCCTTCCTTCCTTCCTTCCTTTCCTTTCCTTTCCTTTCCTTTCCTTTCCTTTCCTTTCCTCTTTTTTAAAAAAATGTGTGCATGTACGTGCAGATGTCCATGGAGGTCAGAAGGAGGGCATTGAATCCTTTGGACTGGAGTTACAGTTATTTGTGAGCCATGTTAATGTGGGTGCAGGGATCAAAACTCGTCCTCTGTAGAGTAGAAAGCACTCTTTTTTTTTTTTTTTTTTTTTTTTGGTTTTTCGAGACAGGGTTTCTCTGTGTAGCCCTGGGCTGTCCTGGAACTCACTTTGTAGACCAGGCTGGCCTCGAACTCAGAAATTCGCCTGCTTCTGCCTCCCGAGTGCTGGGATTAAAGGCATGCGCCACCACACCCAGCTAGAAAGCACTCTTAATTGCTGATCTCTCAAACCCCTAGATTAAGATTCTTATATTTGCTATGGTTTGAAATTACATTCAAGGCTGGAACATCACCACCATGACCATAGGCACACACACACACAGAGTTAAATATTATATACATACACACATATATGCTTCTAAATTTCTGAACCCATTTATAAAAGTTTTATGTATAGATTTATTCCTGCCTCATGAAAGGAGAATAGGCTAGGAGCTTGAGGCTAGGCTAGTCTACCTCTCTGTCTTGGAACTTTTTTTCGTTTTGATTGTTTTATACGTGTGTGTGTGTGTGTGTGTGTGTGTGTGTGTGTGTGTGTGTGTATGGAGGTCAGGACAACTTACTGGAGTCTTCTTTTTCATCATCAGGCTTGGCAGCAAGCATCTACTTACTCAGCCATCTCACTGTCCCCCCAACCTCTTCCCTCCTTGATACAGGGTCTCACGTAGCCCATGCTGACTTTGAACTTTTGATCCTCCTGCCTCTCTTTCTGTATAATTACAGTGTGTATTATCATACCTGACCAGACTGTGTAGTCTTTAGACCTAAAATTGATGTCAGTTGAGCAAGAGCATCTTGCAGTTGATAAAAATTGGATGTATTATGATTGAATGAACAGTCATTAAGCAACATATTCTGTGTCGCGAATGAACAGTCATTAAGCAACATATTCTGTGTCGCGCGCCTTTACGGTCCAGCGGGAATAAGACGCAGGACAAACCAGGTTTCTTCTCAGGACAGTTTACTCAGGAAATGTATCGTGGTGAATGGCAATGCAGAATGGCCCTGCATGCAGTTACAGAGTGAGAATGGTGCAATGGTAGAATGGGGCCGAGAAGAGTGGAGTAGCAGAGTGGAGTGGTAGAATGGAATGGGGGCCCTGAGCCAACCCAGGAACAGCTATTTAAACCCTGTCCTGGCCAATCACCAGGCTGCCTCGTGGCTCCCACCCACACACCAGGTGGTCTCAGGCTGCCCTGTGACTCTTGCTTATACACCAGGTGGTCTGGGGTTGCCCCGTGGGCTCTTGCTCGGGCACAAGATCAAACCACAGCTGACACTGCCTAATGCCAATTAAGAGTTGTTTATGGCAGTACAGCTGAGTCGGTCAGTGCCCTCTTTAAGGTTGAATGGCTCCCTACAATTCTGAAGCCAAAAACTCATATAATAATGACAGTGCTGGTATGCATGTGGAAAAACTTGAGCCCTGTGTACCACCTTATTAATGGGAACAAGAAACAGTGCAGCAGCTTAGGGACACACCCACACCCACACACCCTTTTTTTTTTCTCCCCTCCCCTGTAGCTGTGTAGCCCAGTTGGCTCTGAACTGAGTTCTGGGATTAGAGACATGTGCCACCATGCCTGGCTTTGACAGTTCTTTAGCTGATTGAAATAACAGCAAAGGAGGGAAGAAGAAATGACTCAGCAGTTAGGAACTCTAGCATGCTGCTCCTCAGAGGACCTGAGGTAGGGTCAGCACTCAAGTCAGGTGGCTGTGGCCATTTGTGGTCTAGCAGACACCTACCTACTCCCTTAGACATAATTAAGCATCTTAGAAATAATAACAACAAAGGGGAAAACCCCAAAATGTCCATCAGCATCATCTGATGACTAGATAAGTAAAATAGGTGTTTGTGTATGTTACTCAAAAAGGGAAGGAGCCTGGGCATGGTGACACACATTTTTAATGCCAGAACTTGGGAGGCCAGAAACAGGTGGGTCTCTGTGAGAGATTAGCATGGTCTACATATTGAGTTCTAGGACAGCCAGACTACATAACATGGACTGTGTCTAAGAAAAACAAAACCCCAAATAAACAAATACTGATATATATTATATTTGAGCCTCAGAAATGTGTAGGGTTTAAAAATCCAGATATAAAAGTCTGTATATATGTGATTCTGTTTCTAAATAGTATCCAGAACAGATAATTTTATAGGGATAGCAAGACTTGTGATTTCTTAGGGCTTCCGAGTGTGGGGTATACAGTGACAAGAGCATGTTTATTATTTCTTTTTTGAGATAAGTAAATGTGTTAAAGTTGTGACAGTTGCATGTTTTCTAGACTGTACTAAGAACCAGTGAACCATGGGTAGATTGTGTGATAGGGGTCAGCTCAGTAAAGCTGTTACTGAAAAGATAGGCTTAGTCTGAGATGGCTCTTTGAGTAAAAGCTTTGGCCACTAAACTTCATGATTCAAGTTCCATCCAGGACTTAGAGTAGAAGGAAAAAACAACTCTTACAAGTTGTCCTTTAACTTTCACAACTGCTGTAGCATGTGTGCCACACACATTTGCACACACACAAATAATGTAATTTTATTAAAACTGTTCAGTAAAAATATTTAAAGTACATATTTACTAGTAAATGAGAAAAATAAATTGTTACCTTTTCAAGATTTATTTATTTATGTATACGAGTACACTGTAGCTGTACAGATGGTTGTGAGCCATCTTGTGGTTGTTGGGAATTGAATTTTTTTAGGGACCTCTGCTCACTCAGGTCAGCCCTGCTCGCTCTGGCCCAAAGATTTATTTATTATTATACAGAAGTACACTGTAGGTAACTTTAGACTCACCAGAAGAGGGTGACAGATCTCATTATGGATGGTTGTAAGCCACCATGTGGTTGCTGGGATTTAAACTCAGGACCATCGGGAGAGCAGTCAGTGCTCTTACCTGTGCTGAGCCATCTCGCCAGCCTGTTACTTTTTTTTTTTTTTTTAAAGATTTATTTTATTTATTATATGTAAGTACACTGTAGCTGTCTTCAGGCACTCAGAAGAGGGCGCCAGATCTCTTTACTGATGGTTGTGAGCCACCATGTGGATGCTGGGATTTGAACTTATCACCTTCGGAAGAGCAGTCGGGTGCTCTTACTGCCTGTTACTTTTTAAAATATATATTTACTAGTAAATGAGAAAAATAGTTACTTTTAGTAACACTTTTTAGTAATTAATTTTTGTTTATATCCAGGATTTTTTTTTTTTTTTTTCCTATAGGGACTCACCCTGTAGCTCAGCTAGCATGAAACTCACTATGTAGCTCAGGCTACAACTCACGGCAGTTCTCCTGTGTCAGAATCTTGCATTTTGGTTATAGGCGTGTACCTGTATACCTGTCTGGTTTGGCTATGTAGCATTGTATGGCTTTGACCTTCTCATTCCAGTACTATACAGAATGGTTTCATAGCCCTAACAAATCCTCTGGGCTCTACCCATTCAGCTTTCCTCCTATCCTTGGCAGGAGGTTTTTATTTTAATGTCTCCATTTTTTGCCTTTCCAGAATGTCAATATATATATATATATATATATGTATATATATATATATATATATATATATCGCCTTATTTTTAGTTTTGATATTTTTTTCCAGACAGATTGTCATGTAGCCTGGGCTGGTTATAACTTGCTCAGTTGCAGGTCTTGAACTTCTGATCTTCTTGCCTCTCCCTCTCAAGTGTTGGAATTACAGGTATGCACCACTGTTCTCAGTCACAGTGTTGGGAATGGAGCCTAGGGCAAGCACAAGCTATATCCCAGTCCCCCAGTCCCTGTATGTTCATTTTAAGTGGGCTCCATTCACTTAGTAATGTGGACACATGACTTCTTCATGTCCTTATGTGGTTTGTTAGCATTTTCTTTTTTTTTTTTTTTTTTTTTTAGCATTAATTATCCCATAATCTCTGCCACTTTTAACCTTTTATCTAGTGAAAGATGTAGAGTGGGGTTTTTTTTGTTTTGTTTTAAAAGCTTAGACAGGGGCTGGTGAGATGGCTCAGTGGGTAAGAGCATCCGACTGCTCTTCCGAAGGTGATAAGTTCAAATCCCAGCATCCACATGGTGCCTCACAACCATCCGTAATGAGATCTGGCGCCCTCTTCTGGAGTGTCTGAAGACAGCTACAGTGTACTTACATATAATAAATAAAATAAATCTTTAAAAAAAAAAAAAAGCTTAGACAGGGCTGGGGAGCCTGGAGGAGATGGCTTAGCGGTTAAGAGCACTGGATGCTCTTCTAGAGATCCTGAGTTCAATTCCCAGCAACCACATGGTGGCTCACAACCATCTATAATGTGCCCTCCTCTGGCCTGCAGGCATACATGCAGGCAGATCACTGTATTCATAATAAATAATAATTTTTGAATGAGGCTGGAGAAATGGCTCGGAGGTTAAAACCGCTGCTTGCGCCGGGCGTGGTGGCGCACACCTTTAATCCCAGCACTCAGGAGGCAGAGACAGGCTGATTCCTGAGTTCGAGGCCAGCCTGGTCTCCAGGACAGCCAGGGCTATACAGAGAAACCCTGTCTCAAAAAAACCAAAAAACCCTGTCTCGAAAAACCACAAAAACAAACAAACAAACAAACAAAAAACAAACAAACCACTGCTTGCTCTTCTAGAGGATGCAGGTTCAATTCCGAGCTCACAACTTCAGATCCAGGGGACCTGACACTCTTACATGGACATACATACAGGCTAAGAAACACCAATGCACATAAAATAAAAATAAAATAATTTTTTTAAAGTTTGGGAATTATAAGTCACAGTGTTTTAGGTTTTTTTTATGTGTTAAATGTAGGGAACTTGCCTTTTCCTTTTTAACAGCTTTGCATCCTGGGTAGTACTGGGAAATTGAGCTGTAGCTAGGTAATTATTTCAGCTGTGTTGTTGAGCAAGTTTTAGTGGAATTTTTTGGCTCTTAAAGAAATGGGACTATCTTGGAACTGTTGGTAAAAAAAAAAAAAAATCTTTGTTAAGAATATAAAGACTGGGCTGGTGAGATGGCTCAGCGGGTAAGAGCACCCGCTGCTCTTCCGAAGGTGATGAGTTCAAATTCCAGCAACCACATAGTGGCTTACAACCACCCGTAATGAGATCTGACGCCCTCCTCTGGTGCGTCTGAAGTCAGCTACAGCGTACTTATGAAGAATAATAATAAACGAATCCTTGGACTGGAGAGACCGACCGGAGCGAGCGGGGCTGGCTGGAGGGAGCGGGGTCAACCAGAGTGAGCGGGGTTGGCCTGAACAAGGGGGAAAAAAAAAGAATATAAAGACTAAGAGCCAGGCGTGGTGGCGCACGCCTTTAATCCCAGCACTCGGGAGGCAGAGGCAGGCAGATTTCTGAGTTCGAGGCCAGCCTGATCTACAGAGTGAGTTCCAGGACAGCCAGGGCTATACAGAGAAACCCTGTCTGGGGGTGGTGGTGGGAAGAATATAAAGGCTAAGCCAGGCATGGTAGTGCACGCCTTTAATCCCAGCACTTGGGAGGCAGAGGCAGAGGCAGGCGGATTTCTGAGTTCGAGGCCAGCCTGGTCTACAAAGTGAGTGCCAGGACAGCCAGGGCTATACAGAGAAACCCTGTCTCGTTTTGTTTTTTGTTTTGTTTTGTTTTTTCGAGACAGGGTTTCTCTGTATAGCCCTGGCTGTCCTGGCACTCACTTTGTAGACCAGGCTGGCCTCGAACTCAGAAATCTGCCTGTCTCTGTCTCCCAATTAATTAGTTAAAAAATTGTTTTTGGGGCTGGTGAGATGGCTCAGCGGTTAAGAGCACCTGACTGCTCTTCCAAAGGTGATAAGTTCAAATCCCAACATCCACATGGTGGCTCACAACCATCCGTAACGAGATCTGGCGCCCTCTTCTGGACAGTCTAAAGACAGCTACAGTGTACTTACATATAATAAATAAAATAAATAAAAAAAAATTGTTTTTGAGGTTGGAGAGATGGCTCAGTGGTTAAGAGCACTGATTGCTCTTCTAGAGGATCTGGGTTCAATCCTCAGCATGTAAGTGGCAGTTCACAAATGTCTGTAACTCCAGTTCTAGGGGACCCCACACTCTCACACAAATATACATGCAGGCAAAATACCAATCCACATAAAATAAATAAATTATTCAAAAAAAATTGGGGGGGGGGGTTGTGCTGGAGAGATGGCTCAGTAGTTAAGAGTACTGGCTGCACTTCCAGAGGACCTGAGTTCAATTCCCAGGAGCCACTCACAACCATCTGTAACAGCATCCAGTGCCCTCTTATGGTGAGTCTGAAGAGAGCAACAGTTTACTCAAATAGATAAATCTTTTTTTTTTTTAAATTTTTTTAAATTTTATTTATTATACGTAAGTACGCTGTAGCTGTCTTCAGACACTCCAGAAGAGGGAGCCAGATCGGATGGTTGTGAGCCACCATGTGGTTGCTGGGATTTGAACTTATCACCTTCGGAAGAGCAGTCGGGTGCTCTTACCCGCTGAGCTATCTCACCAGCCCCCTTTTTTTTTTTTTTTTTTTTTTTTTTTTTTTTTTTTTTTTTTTAAAGAAAAAAAATGTTTTTGGTGGACAACACAATGTAGCTGTAGCTAGCTGTACAACCCAGGGCTTTCCATGTTGCTGGGCCTTTTCTGCAGTCCTCAGTTGATGGCTGAGATTGCAGGAGTGTTGCTGGGCCTAGCTAGTCCTGAATTCCTGTTAGATAAAAGCAATAGACATGATAAAGACAAAATGAAACCAACTCTTCTTTAGGAAGTTTATCTTTTCAAATATAAAGTTATAGTTAGAGTATAACTTCATGGGTTGTTTTTGAGACAGGGTTCACTATATAGCTCTGGCTCTCCTGGAACCTCTTCTCTAGACCAGGCTGGCCTCGTCTTGAAGAGATTTGTCTGCTTCTGCCTCCCAAGGGCTGGATTGTAGGTGTGTGCCATTATGCTTAGCATAGGACCATAACTTAAATAGAGCAGGTAAAAAAAGTTTTCTGGTCATAGATGATTGTAAGATACCATGTGGGTTCTAGGAACCAAACCTGGGTCCTCTGCACGAGCAGTCAGTGTTTTACTTAACCACTGAGCCTGTCCTACAGGCCCTTTGTTTTGTTTTCTGAGGTAGGACTTCATGTAGCTCAGTGTGGTCAAGGATAACCTTGAACTTCTGGTCCTCTAGCCTTTGTCCCTTGGGTGCTGGGATTACGGTTTTATACCATGCTGGGGTTAAATTTAGGGCCTTTGTACATGCTAGACAAATAGTCTACCAACTGAACTATATCCCCAGTCTTAGATTTAGATGTTATTAATGCCTTTTCCTGACTAAGGAAACATTTTCAGCTGATTTTCTTAGAAAGGCTTTGCTTGGTCATGGGTGTTACAGGTTTTCTGAGGGATTTAAGCAAAAAACAAAACCCCTGAGCTTCTCAAAGCAAACAAACAGGAAATAAAAGTGAAGTTAGGACTAGCATATGACCCAGCTTTAGTACTCCTGTAGCACCCAAAAGAGTCTTAAGTGTCCAGCAGATACTTACATAGTCACTAATTGTGACACCATTCACAATAACTGAGGTCTGGACTCAGCCTAGTAACCCACCAGAAGATGAGTGGGTAAAGAAACTGGTGTATGTACACAGTGGAGTTTTAAGTAGAGAAATCGTCCCCCAAAAAACAAAAAGAGGAATTGTGTAACTTGTATGATGGATGGATGGAGCCAGATTCAGAAAGACCAATGCTGCATATTTTCTCCGTAGCAGAATCTTTGTTTTTAAAAAGTATTTAAGACATGAAAATAGAAGGTAGATTATTTAGCCACAGGAAGGGGACAGGTTGGGAGGGGTAAATAAAGTGCACAAGCAAGGCTAATTCAGGTTGAATATGAACAAAGTCCATGATAGCATGTATGAAAATGTCATAATGAAACCCGTCGTTTTGTATAATGAGTATATACTAAAAACGTCCCTGAGGATTATATTACCACCCTTGCCCCACACAAGCTGTAATGTGAGGGTTCCTAGGATACCAATCTTTGTTTAGATGGAATAGTCAGTTATAGACATTTCTTCACAGTGAAGACTTTCTAATTATTGCCTTCAGGTTTTTTTTTTTTTTTTTTTTTTTTTTTTTTTTTTTTAAAATAAGGTCACACATGCTCAGGTTGTCCTTGAATTGAGTAGATAGCTGAGGATGACCTTGAACTTGTGTGACCTCGAAAGTCCTGGAAGTGCTAAAGTCCCAGGCTTGTGCCACTGTTCCCTGACTTGCCTTCAGTGTTTAGATGGCAAAAGCTGTGCAGAGAAGTGACTGTGTTAAGACACTGCTTCCCCATGGGCTGGTGAGATGGCTCAGTGGTTAAGAGCGCTGACTGCTCTTCCGAAGATCCCGAGTTCAAATACCAGCAACCATATGGTGGCTCACAACCATCCACGACGAAATCTGATGCCCTCTTCTGGAGTGTCTGAAGACAGCTACAGTGTACTTACATAAAAAAAAAAAAAAAAAGACACTGCTTCCCTCATGGCCTATGGCCTAGCTTCTCTGTAGTGTGGAAAAGCACAGAAAGAGCTGTCTGTAGTTTTGGGTCCCCACATCATTTTGCAGTTGCAGGGAACTGAACAAGAGACCTGTGGTGCAGACTGCCTGCAGATGACCTGATTCTCCATACTAGACCCTGCTTAACACTTTTCCAGCAACAGGGAAAGAAAGGAAATTATGTTTTAAGTATTTCTTAGCTGTGGAACCTTTCTCAGAAAGTCATTTTCCTGTGGTACCAGCTACCCCATTGAATTGGTCTGATACAGAGAGGTTCGAGTTACCATTTACTTCAGTTATTCAGATCTTTACAGCACTGCGGATTGAACCGATGCCTTCAGTGTGCTCTGCAAGAGCTCTACCACGGAGCTGTGTCTCCAGTTATCTTTACTTCTGTTGAGATGTTGAGACCAGGTCTCTCTCACTGTCTAGACTGCTTTAACTGTTTACATAGCCTGGTAGGTTTGGTTTTTCTGACTTAGCTGGGACTACGAGCCAAACATACCAGGCTAGGTTTTAATGACTTTTGATATTAAATGTGGATGGTGCAGCTAATGTTAAAGGGAGTTCATTAGCATAGAAGATAGATGAATACCAGGAAGTTTCTAACCTGCTTGGAAAGATAAATATAAAATACATGGTTGAGTAGATATTCATGAGTGTCTCTTAAGAAGATCCTGACCTTGGTGCACAAATATTAAATTAGAAGGTTTTTTTTTTTTTTTTTCTATTTTCCTTTCCTTTTCTCCCTCTCTCTTTCTCTCTTAAGGCAGGGTTTCTTTTCATAGTTCTAGCTGTCCTGGAACTCACCACGCTAGTCTTGAATTCAGATGCTGCTTGCCTCTGCCTCCTGAGTGCTGGGGTTAAAGACGTGTGTCACTAAGCCCAGCTGTTTTGGAGACTTGTGTTTAATTTTTTTTTTTTTTTTTTTTTTTTTGGTTTTGGTTTTGGTGTGAGTATTGAACTCCACTCAAGGTCTTGCACATGCTAGGCTGGTATTCTATGATGGAGCTAAATTCTAACCAACTGTGAATGTATATAAATTATTAAATATAACAAATTCAAGTCATGAGGGACTTGATTGGTCAGAGATAGAGAGAACTTAAAAGAATAGAAAAACTACACATGGGAATGGCAGGTCCGTAGGCTACTAAACATGGTTAAGGAAGAATCTAGGCTAGGGGCCGTACCTTGTTGAATGGGGCACAGCTTTGCCTAGCTAGATGGCAGAATCATTGTGGGGTTTATGTTGGCAGAACATGTTAGAAATCAGCATTCTAGAACTTAGTGGGTAGATTCTATTTACAAGGAAATGTATCACCAGAAGCACTATACTGTGAAGTTGTTGAGTGAGGTGTTAGGAAGCTGCTGGCCTCTCCTCCATGCATCGTGGGAGTCAAAACAGCTGTGGTTGGGTTCTAGGAAAGCTGGCTAAATGGTGGCGGCCTGGTGAGAGTCGGATAATGGAACCAGAATGAAAGCTGCTGGGTTTGCTTTAGGGTCTCAGCTCGCAAGGGAAAGTAATGATTTCATCCTTGCTTTTTGCAAAGCTGACAATGGAGAGTAGATTATTAGTCCCAGATTATTATCTAGTCATACCCACCCCTTATTTTTGAGGACAGGGTTTCACTGTTTAACCTTGCCTGGCCTTGAATTCACAGTCTTCCTGCCTTAGCCTTCTGAGTGTTGGAATTACAGGTGTGTACAACCATACCCAACTTTAATTTGTTTCTTTAACGCAGGATCGATTTAAACTGCCATCTTCCTCTGGATCTAGGATAATGTGTGCTTTGCTTTTGTCATCATAGGTTTGTTTTGAGTTTGTTTTAAAACTTAATTTACTGTATGTACTCTGTGTGTGTGTGTATGCACATATGTGCCTACTTTGAAAAAGGCCAGAGAACAACCTTGGGTTTATTCTTCAGATGATATTCATATTCTTTTTGAGGAAGGCTTTTTATTGGCCTGGAATTCACCAAGTAGGCCAGCCTGGATGGGCAGCAAGTGCCAAGGGTCTGCTTTTTTCTACTTTCCCAGTGCCTGTAACACAGCATCATGCTCATTTGTTTTATTATTCCTTTGTTAGACTAGCAACCTGCCTCTTAGGAGGAGTGGGATTAAAGGGCTGGACCACTTCTGGCACCCATAGCAGTGGCTTACAACCACCTGTAGCTCTAGCTCTAAGGGAATCTGCTGCCTTTGACCTCTGACTCTGCAAACATTTGTATACACACAATTAAAAAGAAAATCTCACTTTTTATTTAAAATTTAAGTCTTATTTTATGTGTATGGGTGTTTTGCTGCATGTTAAGTGTGTGCATTGTGCAGCTCCTTTAGAGGTCAAAAGAAGATGTTGGGTTACCTGGAACTGGAGTTACAGGTGGTTATAAGCCATTGTCTGGTTGCTCAGAATCAAGCCTGGGTCCTCTGGAAGAGCAGCCAGTGCTCCTAATGACTGAACCATCTCTCCAGCCCCTGGAATTGATTTGTTAGCTGTTATTGTATGTGTTTGTGCATGCACATGCATGTGTATCATGACTCCCATGTGAAGGTCAGAGGACAACTTTGAGGAACCTGTTGTCCTACTGTGCTAGAAATTGAAGTCATCAGGTGGTTCTGCAAGTGTTTTAACTTGTACTATCTTGTTGGCCCAATTTCCAGCAATTCTTTTATTTTTACTTACTTGTTGTTTTGTTTTTCACTATGTATCACTGGCTGGCCTGGAACTCACTATGTAGACCAGGCTGGTCTTGAACTCACAGAGATCCACTTGCCTCTGCCACTCTTGTGTTGGGATCAACAGGATGTACTACCATTTTTGGATAGTTTCTAACAGTTCTTGGAAGTCATGTAGTACAATTCTTATAACTTTATAATTTCACCTGGAAAGTTTATAGTTTTAGTGTTTACATTTAGGTGCTTGATTTATCTTGAACTAATTTTGTATGTTGAGATTAGGGTTGAGGTTCATTTTTTTCTCCCTTGTCGATATAAGGTTGTGCAAGGATTGTCAACATTTATTGTAAAGGCTTATACTCTTTCTTTCTTGCTTGTTTGGTGATTTTTTTTTTTTTCTTTTTGAGGCAGGGTCTCATTTTATATAGCCCTAGCTGGCTTGGAACTTAATATGCAATGCATGGTGGCCTCAGAATTACAGCGACCCAACTGCCTCTACATCCAGGTCAATTAATAGATAATATATTTTTATAAGAATAGTTTAATCAGGTGATAGTGGCACATACCTTAAATCCCAGCATACGGGAGGCAGAGGTAGGCAGATCTCTTGAGTTCAAGGCCAGCCTTGAGCATAGTCTACATAGTCCCAGGATATTTCAGAAACCATGTTTTTTCTTTCTTCTCTCTCTCTCTCTCTCTAAGTACACTGTAGCAGTCATCAGACACACCAGAAGAGGGTATCAGATCCCCATTACAGATGGTTGTCGGGATTTGAACTCAGGACCTCTGAAAGAGCAGTCAGTATTCTTTTTTTTTTTTTTTTTTTTAAATTAAATTTCACACGCGTTCTGACAGCTACCCACCACCACAGGAAGGGAAGTTGGTTGGGGAGAAGAGCTGGTGGGTGCTGTCAGTGCCTTGCTGGCCTTCCCAGCTGCAGCCAGATAGATCCCCAGGCCTTCAGGGGTGGGTCACTGTAGGGTGCAGGTAGTGATGTGGGTGCTGGCCTTGCAGAGGCTAGGGGGAGGGGCTCAGTTCCACAGCTACCAGCTGAGTTGGGGACCCTGGGGAGCCAGCCCCAGGCGCAGGTGCTGTCCTCTGCCTGGCCAGCACACTTCCCACAGGGGACCGGGGAGAGATGGAGGGAAGTGGTTTTCCTTTTAAGTTTATAGGACAGGGATACAAGTAGGGGCAGCAACTGGACCACAGCTGGTGACCCTGACAGTCTCCCTGTCCCAGGTGGGGGAGAGGGGAGCTGACTTCCAATGCTGGTTCCACTACTCTTCAGAGCTCCAGGTGGGCCAGGTCTCTGGAACGGCATTGCCGCTCACTTACTTAGTTGTAGGAACGCAGGGACACTCAGTTACCACAGAGTTAAAATTAAGGGGTAGGGAGAGGAAAAGACTTTCCAGTGTTTGCTGCTGGGGACCCTGGCACACAAATTGGGGCCTGTGCTCTAGGCAGGGGCCGTTTGGCATAAAAGAGCAGTGTGTGTGGTGGGGTAGCAGTCAATATTCTTACCCGCTGAGCCATCTCTCCAGCCTGAAACCCTGTCTTAAAAAACAAAATGAGAGCTGGTGAGATGGCTCAGCGGGTAAGAGCACCCGACTGCTCTTCCGAAGGTGATAAGTTCAAATCCCAGCATCCACATGGTGGCTCACAACCATCCGTAATGAGATCTGGTGCCCTCTTCTGGAATGTCTGAGGACAACTACAGTGTACTTACATATAATAAATAAAATAAATCTTTAAAAAAAAAAAAAAAGAATAATTTTTTTAAAAATTAATTTTTTTTTTTTTTTTTTTTTTTTTTTTTTTTTTGGTTTTTCGAGACAGGGTTTCTCTGTATAGCCCTGGCTGTCCTGGAACTCACTTTGTAGACCAGGCTGGCCTCAAACTCAAGAAATCCACCTGCCTCTGCCTCCCAAGTGCTGGGATTAAAGGTGTGCGCCACCACGCCTGGCTAAAAAATTAATTTTGGGCTATACAGAGAAACCCTGTCTTGAAAAACCAAAAAAATAAAAAAATTAATTTTGTTCTATGTGTATGAGTGTTTTGCTTGTATGTATATATGTGCACCTTGTGCTTGCCTGGTGATGTCATAGGAGCTCAGAAGAGGCCATTCTCAGGAACTGGAATTACAGACAGTTGTGAGATGCCATGTGGGTGCGGGGAATTGAACTTGGG
The DNA here is from genome assembly GCA_902729485.2 of Mus minutoides. Taxonomy (NCBI): domain Eukaryota; kingdom Metazoa; phylum Chordata; class Mammalia; order Rodentia; family Muridae; genus Mus; species Mus minutoides. The sequence goes on from LR749536.1 coordinate 2,155,531, forward strand.
TCCTCTAGATGAATAGTGGGTGCCTTAACCAGTGAGCCATCTCTCTAGCCCCCCAAAATAATTTATTGACATAGTAAGGGAGTAGTGAGCTAGGCAGTAATAAGTATCTAGAGCGCTGCCTCTCAGGGTTGGTTTATGAAATTACTTAGACTTGGTTCTCCACAAACCTAGTGTTGGGCACCCATGCTTATGTGACTTTGTCCATTGTGTTCTGTTTTGTTACAGGGACTGTATTGGTTTTCCTTAAATGTGTCAGACAGTAAAAACATGAACCAAAGACCAAAAGACATATTTGTTAAAACTAAAAGTATTGCCTTAATTTTGTCTCCCCTATCCTGGCTTACCAGGTTAAACTTTACAAAAAGCAAGTCTAAATAAATAGTAAGTTCCAGATGAGCCAGAGCTACATAGTGAGACGCTGTTTCAATAACCCTGTCTCAGCAGCAGCAGCAGTAATAATAACAACACTAACAATAGTAACACTGCGGGTGTTGTGTTCATTAGTAGTCCCAGCTATCTGGGAGACAGAGGCTGCAGAAGACTCGCTGGAGTACAGATTCAAAGCTACCCTGAGTAAAGCCAGACCCTATCTGAAAAAAAGAAAAAGATCCTTCTTTAAAAGCACATGATCGTCTGTCATGACGCTTTCACTGCCTACGTGATATAGTTAATGACTTTGTTGTGCTAGGGATTGACCCCAGGGCCTCTCACAGCTAAGCATGCACTTCAACATTTACTTAGAGCAGCATGTCTCTAGCCCTGATGGATTTTGTTTTAAAAGAAGTAATAGAAGTGGAAGTTGTAGTAATACAATAGAGAATTATGAACTGATTTTTGATGTGATTTGCAAATTTGCCTCTGAAATGTAAAGGTACCAGGGATGCTTTGATTTATAAAAAAAATGACTGCCTAACAAGCACACGTGGTTAATCTGCAACCATAAGAAAGTGTGTTGGCCCAGAGTTCTGAGTTGTGAGCCTGGAGTAGGTGCTTGCTGCTGGGAATCTGTGCTTCTGCCTGGCCGAGGGGTAAGGGAACCAACCAGGTATTGCCTTGCAGTTGCTGTTGAGACTGCTTTCCTGGTTCTTAAAATAGTCTTGACCTTGCTTGCAACCGAAGCTCATCAGTTTCTCTTGTTTGCCAGGACTTTGCATTCACTGCCACTTTCTAGGCTTATTGTTTTGTTGAATTAAAATTAGACCTAAGAAAAACAAAACTAAAACACCCAACCCAAGCAAAAACCCCAACCATTTATTTTGTATCTTCTGTTTGATTCAACAAGATCATCTGGCTCCTTTTTGTGTTTTTTTGTTTTGTTTTTGTTTTGTTTTTTGGTTTTTCGAGACAGGGTTTCTCTGTGTAGCCCTAGCTGTCCTGGAACTCACTCTGTAGATCAGGCTGGTAGGATTAAAGGCTTGGGCCACCACGCCGGGCTCCTTACTTATTGTTGAGTTCATTTGTGTATGCTTGATTTTTCTCCCCTTTGTTTTTCCTTTAGTATCATTGATTAAAAGTTAATCCTTTTCTTTGTAGTTTTTTTTTTTTTTTTTAACATTTTATACAAGTTTTGTTCTTTGTTATTCTTACCTGGCTACATTTAAGCTTATTTTTGATCAACATGTCTTTTTGAGAGTCTACATAGAATTTTATGTTTTCTTTGTTGCTGGTTTGGAATTCTGTCTGCAGAATGTGTTTTTTTTTTTTCTTAAGATTTATTTATTTATTTTCTGTATACAAGTACACACTGTAGCTGTACAGATAGTTGTGAGCCTTCATCTGGTTGTTAGGAATTGAATTTAGGACCTCTCCTCACTCTGATAGTCCCCGCTCGCTCTGGTCAGCCCCACTCCTTCAGTCCCTGCTTGCTTCAGTAGCTGACTTCTGATGCACCAGAAGAGGGTTTTAGATCTCATCACAGATGGTTGTGAGCCACCATGTGGTTGCTGGGATTTGAACTCAGGACCTTCGGAAGAGCAGTTAGTGCTCTTACCTGCTGAGCCATCACACCAACCTTGCAGAATGTTTTTGAAAAGCCACTTTACCATTTTTTGTAGTGTTGGTAGAGATGGGTGATGCCTATACTCTTAGTACACAGGAGTCTAGGATAGGAGGAATTGTCTTAGGCTTGGCTATAGACTAAGACCCTGTCTCAAAACAAGTGTGTGTGTGTGTGTGTGTGTGTGTGTGTGTGTGCCTCAACTTCCTGGGTGCTGGAATTACACCTGTGCACCACCATCCCCCTGAAGGAAAAGAGGACTCCTGGAATATGAGGCAGGCACTCCACTGATAGCTGTGTATGTATGTCAGCCCCCTTCAGTCCTTAAAAAAAAAAGTGTCTCATGTATGTGTTTAAGATACATGTATGTATGAGTGAGTAATGGGTTCATAGATTGGTGCTTGTATGTAGGTCAGAGCATGTGTATGTCATGTCTCTGTGTATTATGCATGTGTGTGAGTATAAGCACATGTGTTCACATGGTGCTTGTGTGAAGGTCAGTGTATAATTGCTCGTGTTGGTCTTTGCCATCTGCCTTGTTTGAGTCAGGGTCTCTTGCTTACTGCTGTGTATAGCCAGCTAGCTGGCCCACCCTGGCCTATGAGCTTCCAGGATTCTCTTCTCTGCCTGCCATCTCTCTGTCTCCCGACTATGAGCACTGGGATTACAGACATATGCGATTTTATCCTCTGAACCATCCCCCAAGCCTACTTCTAGTTTTTTTCAAACTTTTTGTTTGAAAAAGGAACTTGGTAAACTGCCCAGGCTATCCTCAAATTTTATATCCTCCTGCCTTAGTGCTGGGATTAAAGGTCCTACCACTACATGTGCCACCATGCCAGAGAGTTTAAAGAGTTTTTTTTTTTAAAGATTTATTTATTATATATACACACATATATATATAAGTACACTGTAACTGACTTCAAGTGCACCAGAGGAGGACATCAGATCTCATTACTGATGGTTGTGAGTCATCATTTGGTTGCTGGGGTTTGAACTCATGACCTTTGGAAGGACAGTCTCACTGTCCTTACCCACAGCCATCTCGCCAGCCCCAAGACTTTTAAGTTTTTAAAAAATGTGTGAATGTATGTTGAGGCAAGGCAATTGCCACTGTGTGTGTGTATCTGTCTGTCTGTCTCCGTGTTTGTGTAAGTCAAAGAACAATTTTGGAGTGGATTTCTCCTTTCTGTGACGTCTGGGAACTGAGTAAGTTGTCAGACTTGTGAAGCATTTTATCCACTGTGCTATCTTGCCCAGTTCAAAGTCTTAAAAGTGACTTATTTTTAAGTGTGTGTGTGTGTGTGTGTGTGTGTGTGTGTGTGTGTGTGTGTGTGTGTGGTATATGCACGGGAGTGCAGGTGGCAGTAGTGTCAGAGCTCCTGGAGCTGCAGCTATAGGCCGTCGTGAGCCACCTGACATGAGTGCTGGGTCTCACTCACTCCAGCTCTCTGCCAGAGGACAGACATAGGCGGCGTGGTGGCGCACGTCTTTAATCCCAGCACTCGGGAGGCAGAGGCAGGCGGATTTCTTAGTTTGAGACCAGCCTGGTCTACAGAGTGAGTTCCAGGACAGCCAGGGCTATACAGAGAAACCCTGTCTCGAAAAACCAAAAAAAAAAAAAAAAAAGGACAGACATAGTCTTAACTGCTGAGCCATGTTGGCTTCCAGTTCAGAAACTGTAGAAAGCAGTGGGGGACTGCTGTGGGTAGAGGGAATGGCTAGTACCAATACATCTCTGTGAGGAACAGTACGTGGACAGACTATGTCTAGAATGGGATAGCAAGCAAGCCCAAGATGGGTAGGATGTGAAGTCCAAACCTGGAGTTGAGGATGGGGTGGACACAGGTACAGAGAGAGGGGTTTAGTGAGGAGAGGGAGGCCAGCTGTTTTGTCCCTGTTAGGTTTTCCTAGAATGAGTAGGCTGCTGGGTATGATTCCTGAGTCTTATCTGGAAAATTAATAAGAGACGAGGTGAAGGGAGCATCAAAGCAGACAAACAGGTGCGGGGAGCACTGCTTAGGGACAAAGGAAGAAAAAGTATGCAAGGACATTTCATAGTTTCTTCCCACCTCCTAGAGCTGTGGTTCTCAACCTGTGGGTCCCTAAGACCATCTGCATATCAGATATTTACATTATAATTCATAGGAGTAGCAAAATTACAGTTATTAAATAGCAGTGAAAGTATTTTACAGTTGTGGTTACCACAACATAAGTTGTAAAAGGGTTGCAGCATTAGGGAGGTCAAGAACCACTGTCCTAGAGGATTGTGATGGTAATTATAGTCTATGTGGGAACCAGTGCTTTTCCTATCATGTATACTAGCATTTGTTTAAACTAACAAACTCAGGGCAGTGGTGTCGAACACCTTTAATCCCAGAGCATAGGAGGCATTGGCAGGTGGTGCTCTGTGAGTTGCAGGACAGCCAGGGCTACACAGAAAAAAATAACTAAGCTGTGTTTTAAATAAGCCAGACTAGCCTCAAACTCCTAGTGTAGGTTAGCTTCCTGGCTTTGGTTTTTTTTTTTTTTTTTTGCAGAGTTTCATTCTTAAGTCTCCAGCCTCAGCCTCCTGAGTGTGAGACTATAGGTGTAAGCCATCACACCAGGCAAATCGGGCAGTCAGCCTAAAGTGCCAATACAGTGTGTAAAACAGGGCAGAGGGACTCTTGTAGTTGAAGGTAGCCGTAAGCTCAGGCCGGGCAGTGGAACTCCATGACCTTCATGAGCACAGGCCGCTCACACCCTGACAGGCTTTCAGCTGTTTTAATGTAAGTCCCAAGGGTGAGTGCTGCTGGCAGTGTGGCAGATGGTGAGTCTCCAGGGTATCTGAGGAGCATGGTCTGCAATGGCCCAGGACTCCTCAGTGCTCCCTGCTGCTTCTGCCCTGATGCCATCATCCCTCAGGCGCAGTCTGCCTACTACAGTCCTGATTCAAAAGCAGATTTTGGTATTAAAGAAATAGCAAGAATTTTAACTTTTCTTTTTTTTTTTTTTTTTTTTTTGGTTTTTCGAGACAGGGTTTCTCTGTGTAGCCCTGGCTGTCCTGGAACTCACTCTGTAGACCAGGCTGGCCTTGAACTCAGAAATCCGCCTGCCTCTGCCTCCAGAGTGCTGGGATTAAAGGGATGTATCACTACACCTGGCGAATTTTAACTTTTCTTAAGGGAAAGAAAAACTGACCTCAGAGGGAAGGTGCTCTCTAATACAGGGAACTTGTCTCTTTCCCACATTGGGAAGGAAGGAAGACTGAAAGTAGAAGAATCCTGAATTCCTCTGAGGGAAAGCAAAGGAAAGGATTTTTAAAATTGTTTTTAAAATGTCATGGCTCATGCCTTTAATTCTAGGACTTTGGGGGGGCAGAGTGAGACAGATTTCTGACTTCTATGCCAAACCTGGTCTCCAGCCAGGGCTACACAGAGATAGCCCATCTGGGGGAGGGGGAAGGATTTGCTTTAAATCCTATCAGAGAATGGTTTTTCACGCCTGGCCCTTTAGCAGAGAACTTTTGAAACTAACATGACCTGATGCTTAAGGTAGAAACTCTTGTCTTGAAGACAGCAAATTTAGGGCCATCCTGGGTGATAATGGGGAAACTTTGTCCTAGAAAAATAAACATAAAAATATTGGCACAGAATTTGAGTTGGGGTGATGGAAGCCAACATTGTGAAGATGGATGAAGGTGATGGTTATACAAGCAGTGTGAACGTACTTAATGTCGCTGGAATGCACACTTAATGGTTAAAATGCAAACAAACCCAAACACACTTCTCTTAAGTTAGGATGAGACCTTGAACAGAATGTTTTTCTGTTTTTTTTTTCTGATCCTTTTATCTTTGAAGCTTACATAACTGAGTTGTCATACTGACGGTTATGACATGGTATATCTCTGAAGTGAAATCCTCAGAGTGTTTAGAGGGAGTTGGACAGGAGCTGTGTGCCCAGAATGATGGGTGGAGACCAAAGCTGCATCATTTTAACAGAGTGCTCGAGCTGCCTCTTAGGTTATAGTAGCATACATGCAGGGGGTGCACACAGCATGGAAACTGACTGGCCAGACGTGTGACTCCCTTTTCCTATCTTATCTTTTCTAGGACAGAACAGTAAACTAAGCAGACTGTGGCTCTTGGCCTCCCGCTAGCCAGGATCAACTGAGCTCTCCTTCTGTGGTCCATGTGCTGCACCCTCTGCCGTCCGTGTGCAACCGGCCCCCAACGCAATGTGTGTTTGTCAAACCATGGAAGTGGGGCAGTATGGCAAGAACGCAAGTCGGGCCGGAGACCGAGGAGTCCTCCTGGAGCCCTTCATCCATCAGGTGGGCGGGCACAGCAGCATGATGCGGTACGACGACCACACTGTGTGCAAACCTCTCATCTCCCGGGAACAGCGCTTCTACGAGTCACTCCCTCCCGAAATGAAGGAATTCACCCCAGAGTACAAAGGTCGGTCAGTGGTCCTTTTTGTGAGACTAGCAATCTTTGACTGACAGGTCTTGGCTCAGTTGTCCTGTGTTGTTTGCCATATGACATGGTTGTGGTTCCTTATTATCTCAGTTTGTTAGGTAAAATTAGAAGCTGAAATTATCAGAAATGTTTTTAGATCATGAAAAGGTGAGAAAAATTGACATTAGGAAGACTCATTGGTAGAGAAAAGACTATTGTCAAGGAGTTCCTTGTTTGTGACACAGGTCTAGGGGTGAAAGGGACAATTCTTTCCTCCCTAGGAAGGATAAAAGGGTACTTTACAGGCTTCAAGGTGGTCGAATAGCTGGCAAGGGACAGGTGCATGTTTGTGTGTGCAGGAGAGGGAATTTATGGAATATTCAGGAGCCCTGATATAGTAATGTTAGAAACAGTTTGTTTCAGAGTTGGCTTTATAGAACAGAAAGAATCTTGTGGGTGTTTTGGAACCAGGCCACTATAGATAGCATCTGTTCTTTGCACTCCCTATGTACTATTAATTACTATTTGTTTGTTTATTTAAGTATACTGTAGCTATATTTAGACACACCAGTAGCTATGTTCAGACACACCAGAAGAGAGCATCAGATCCCATTACAGATGGTTGTGAGCCACTATGTGGTTGCTGGAAATTGAGCTCAGGACCTCTGGAAGAGCAGTCAATTGATGCTCTTAACTGCTGAGACATCTCTCCAGTCCCTCCATCACTCCTTTTTTTTTGGGGGGGGGGGGTTCGAGACAGGGTTTCTCTGTGTAGCCCCGGCTGTCCTGGAACTCACTTTGTAGACCAGGCTGGCCTCGAACTCAGAAATCTGCCTGCCTCTGCCTCCTGAGTGCTGGGATTAAAGGCGTGCACCACCACGCCCGGCATCCTCCATCACTCTTTTAAAGACAAGGTTTCTATTGTGTAGCCCTGGCTGTCCTGGAACTCACTCTGTAGACCAGGCTGATCTTTAACTCACAGATATTCACCTTCTCCTGCCTCTGCTATGGTTAAAGGTGTGAATCACTAATCACTATACTTGGCCTATTCAACTATTTTTAAAATTAGTTATTTTATGTGTATTGGTGTTTTGCTTACATGTATGTATGTCTGTATTATACATGTGTACCTGGTACCTGCAGAGGCCAGAAGAGAGTGTTGCATCCCTTGGAACTGGTGATATAGATGGTTGTGAGTTGCTATGTGGCTGTTGAAAATTGAACCTTTGTCTTCTAGAAGAGCAGCTAGTGCTCTTAACTACCAACTTATCTCTCCAGCCCTGTTTATGAGTGCTTTGCTACATATTTATGTGTATACCACATGTATGCAGAGGTCAGAAGGTGGGCATCATATCTCTTGGAAATAAAGCCGTGGTCTTTTGCAAGAGCAGCAAGTACTTTTAACTGCTCAGCCATCTACATGTATCCATGTATATGGATACATTTTTATGACTGTCTATTCTAAGAGTTGTTTATCTGTTCAAGGTAGGGTGTCAACTATGTAGACCAGGCTAGCCTTGGATTCAAAACTTACAGAGGTCTACTTGCTTCTGCCTTCTGATATTAAAGGTGTGTGACACCACACCAGGCTATAATTTTTTTATTTTATTTGTTTGTTTGTTTGTTTTTTTCGAGACAGGGTTTCTTTGTGTAGCCCTGGCTGTCCTGGAATTCACTCTGTAGACCAGACTGGCCTCGAACTCAGAAATCCACTTGCCTCTGCTTCCTAAGTGCTGGGATTAAAGGTGTGCGCCACCACTGCCTGGCCTGGCTGCTTTTTTTTTTTTTTTTTTTTTTTGTTTTTTCGAGACAGGGTTTCTTTGTATAGCCTTGGCTGTCCTGGAACTCACTCTGTAGACCAGGCTGGCCTCGAACTCAGAAATCCGCCTGCCTCTGCCTCCCGAGTGCTGGGATTAAAGGCGTGCGCCACCATGCCCGGCTCTGGCTGCTTTTTTTAACTGAAGAATTTATTTATTTGTGTGTCTGTGTGTAAGTAAATATATATGCATATCAGAAGGGAGCATTAAATTCCTCTGAACAGATAGCTGTTTGTGGGATACCAGGCCTGTTATATGGGTGTTGACATCTGAACTCTGATCCTCCCGATTACATAGAAAGTACTATTAATTGCTGAGCCATCTCTCCAGCCCTTGTAAAATTGTTTAGAACCAAGCTGGAGAGATGACTTTGTGGATAAGAGCATATGCTGTTCTTGCAGAGACCCAGGTTTGGTTCCAAGCACCCACGTGACAGCTTATAACTGTAACTCCAGTTCTTGGGGATTCACTTTCACTCACGTGGGGAGTGCACTTAAATACATATAGTCAAAATTCTCAAGCACATAAAATTAAAATGAGTAGGCTTTTAAAATTATTTTTTAAATTTAGTTACAATTTTAGTCATGTTAACATTTTTTACTTAGGGGAATTTCCATTTAGCAATCCAAGTAAGAGTTGACTTTAATTTTTTTTTTTTTTCCCCCCGAGACAGGGTTTCTCTGTGTAGCCCTGGCTATCCTGGAACTCACTTTGTAGACCAGGCTGGCCTCGAACTCAGAAATCCACCTGCCTCTGCCTCCCGAGTGCTGGGATTAAAGGCGTGTGCCACCACGCCTGGCCTAATTTTTTTTTTTTTTTTTAAGATTGATTTATTTATTTGTTATGTATTCAGTGTTCAGCCTGCATGTGTATCTGCCTGCCAGGAGAGGGCACCAGCTCTCATTATAGATGGTTGTGAGCCACCATGTGGTTGCTGGGAATTGAACTCAGGACCTCTGGAAGAGCAAACAGTGCTCTTAACCTCTGAGCCATCTTTCTAGCCCCTGACTCTGAAAAATTATTATGGAAAAATATATAAAGTTTACAATTTTGTTGTATAATTTAATAGCATTAGGTACACTAACATAGTAGTGTGGCTGTAACCACTGTTCATTGTGAAATAGGTACTGTGAACATACTAAATAAAGACCTCCCTGTGGTTCTGTGTCTGAGCCTTGGAAACTTCTAGTCTACTTTCATTCACAAATAGTGTAGATATTCCATATAAATGAAATCATACATTTTTCTCAATTTATATCTAGCTAATTTCACTTAGCATATTTTTTAAGTCCATCTGTTTCATAGCATGTGTTTGAATTCCTTCTGGGGACTGGGGCTCGCTCAGTGGTGAAGTGCTTACCTGATCCGAGTAAGGTCCTAGGTTTGACTCCAGAACCACAAATAAAACAAACGGTAAAAAGAAAAGATTGATTTGTATCTGCAGGTATTCTTTTTTTTTTTTTTTTTGGTTTTATGAGACAGGGTTTCTCTGTGTAGCCCTGGCTGTCCTGGAACTCACTCTGTAGACCAGGCTGGCCTCGAACTCAGAAATCCGCCTGCCTCTGCTTCCCAAGTGCTGGGATTAAAGGCGTGCACCACCATGCCCGGCGCAGGTATTCTTATACCGTGGCATCCATCCAGAAGACAGAGGACAGCGTTCAGGACTTGCTTCTCTCCTGCCACCATGTCAGTTGCGGTTGCAGGGATCGGGTTTCTGCCTTCAGACCTGGCAGCGGGTGTTTTTACCTGCTTTCCATCTCACAGGCTCTTTTAAAACATTTGAATGAGGGCTGGAGAGATGGCTTGAGGGTTAAGAGTGCTTGTTGCTCTTTATGATCATTATGAATATTATTTATTAATTTACATTCTGATAACAGCTTACCCTCCCTCCTCTCCTTCTGGTTCCTCCCTCTCACCGCCCCCTCCGCCCCTTTTCCTTTCTCCTCGGAGAAGCAGCAGCTCCCCGTTGATATCAGTCCACCTTGGCATATCAAGTTCCAGTAGGACTAGGTGCATCTTCTCCTGTTAAACCTGGACAAGGCAGCCCAGTTAGGGGGAAAGGAGTCCAGAGGCAGGCAACAGAGTCAGAGTGCTAGCCCTTGCTTCAGTTGTTAGGGTTCTCACAGGGAGACCAAGCTGCACATCTGTTACATGTGTAGCGGGCCTAGGTCCATCCCATGTATGCTCTTTGGTTTGGTCCACTCTCTGGACCCAGGTTTTCATGTGGTGTTTTTGACCTCTGGCTCCTTAAATCCTTCCTCCTATTGCTGCTTTTAGAGGACCCAGGTTCAATTTCCAGTACCTACATGGAGGCTACAGTATGTGACTCCAGTTTCAGAAATTTTGACACCCTCTTCTGTCTGGCCTCTGTGGATACTGCATGCATGTGGTAAATAGATATGCACTCAGGCACAAACGCATATATACATGAAATAAAATTTAAAACATGACTGGGCATGGTGCTGCATGCCTTTAATCCCAGCACTCAGGAGGCAGAAGCAGGCGAATCTCTGAGTTTGAAGCCAGCCTGGTGTACAGAGCTGGTTCCAGGACAGTCAGGGCCACACAGAGAAATCCTGTCTTAAAAGAACAATAAATAAATAAAATTAAAACATGGCAGATTAGTTACATTCACATTGCTCCATCTTTTAGCTCTTGTGAATAATGCTGCATACAGGGACATGAGTCCTACTGTTCAGTTCTATACATATTTGAATGCATGCAGGTCTGTATACATGGTTTGTTCCTTTACAGTACTAGAGATTGAACCTAGGAATTAAATGGGCTAGGCAAGCATTCTACCACTGAATTATATTCCTATTCCTTTGTTTGTTTTTTAAGAATGCTAGAAAATATTCTACCAATTTATCTATATTCCCAGACCCTGTTTATATTTTTATTTGTAAAAAAGTTTGGCAATTTTTAGACTACCCAGCTCCAGCTTTTACAGTGTTTTGTTTATTTTAGCCTCGGCTTTTACTTGCACTTGGAGTCGTGTCCACAGCTCTCCTCAGTCCTCATCCTTCAGGCACTGCTTGGTCATCCTGTATTAAATGCTCTGCTCTGGAGACATTATCATTTGCAATTACAGAACCCCACCTCATTTCTTCACAGTACTTAAAATCTGTCATTGTTTTGCGCATATCTCTTTACTTGGCAAAAGCAAAACTAATGATAGATATGGAAGGAAGTGTTTCCTTGTCATGGAGGCATCTGGAGTTGCCTTCATACACGGTGGTGAAGCAGTGCCTCCCTTAATATCAAGGACTGAACCAGGGTTGTCTCTGAGGCCTCTCATTCCGAGTCAGCATTTACCTGGGAGTCCCAGCCTGTGCAGATAGATACATCGTGAGTTGGAAAGAAAAAAGTAAAATTATTTTTCCAGTGAACAACAGAACTCTTCAGCTGAACTGTTATTTGAACAAAGGATTAAAAAAATTGTCCCAGGGAGTTTTTTGAATATGTATTCTGGACATACAAAGAATAAATCAAGATGGGAAAAAGAGGCTAATAGAAACTATGGCTTTTTTCTGGAAGAGTGTGATAGTTCTGGGGATAGTCAAAATGGAGTGTAAGGGAGCTCCCAGAAAAGAAGGCTGTGGACTGGAGGGCTCTCAGGCTTAAACAAGTTCAGAAGACCCTGGTGAGGGCTTGCTGAGAGACAGCCGTGCACACAGACGGGTTGTGCATATGAAATAAATATATATTTATTTTATGTATATGAGTACACTGTTGCTGTATTTAGACAAACCAGAAGAGGACATTGGGTCCCATTACAGATGGTTGTGAGCCACCACGTGGTTGCTGGGAATTGCACTCAGGACCTCTGGAAGAGCAGTTAGTGATCCCCTGGGAAGAAAAAAATATATATATATAAGCACTATCTTGGAGATAGTTTATTTCTTTAGGTGACACTGTTGGGCAGAAGGAGAACAGATCTAAGGATCACTGCCAATCAGTGGGGTCATCTTAAAGAAGTTGAGTAGATAGAGGTTTAATTTTAAGTATCCATCTTTTGAAAAGGATTTTATTTTTGTTTTATGTGAGTGAATGTTGTATGTCTGTGTGCCACATGCATCCTTGGTGGTCCATAGAGCCAGAACAGGATGTTAGATCCTTGGAGTTGGAGTTAGAGACGTTTGTAAGACACCATTTGGGTTCTGGAAGTTGAACCTAGGTACTCTACAAGAGCAGCAAGTGCATTTGAGTGCTGAGCCAGCTCCCTACCCTCTAAGAGCGCTACATTTTGTCTGGTTTCAGTGTCACCTAGAGAACATTTGTGAGTTAAGTGGTGAGTACTGAAAGTAGAAGGGTGAAGGAAAATGCAGAAAATACAGATTTACCCTCATTCAGAGGTAAGCAGTAGGGTGAGAGTGAATACGGTTGTCCATCTTTGGAAAACGGGTGTCTGCTGGCCATCCTTCTTAATGGAGCCACAGCTGGATCAGGACAGGTGATGTCCGTGTTTTGTGAGAAAGCAGGAGCAGATATGGACTCCACCAGTCTTGGTATTTGTTAATCAGCTGCTTTTTCTCCGACAGGCGTGGTTTCTGTCTGTTTTGAGGGAGACAGTGATGGTTACATCAACTTGGTAGCCTACCCTTATGTCGAGAGTGAAACTGTAGAGCAAGATGACACACCAGAGCGGGAGCAACCTCGGCGCAAACACTCCCGCCGGAGCCTGCATCGGTCTGGCAGTGGTAGTGACCACAAGGAGGAGAAAGCCAGCCTGTCCTTTGAGACCTCTGAGAGGTAAGAGGGTATTGGACAGAGCTTAGTGGCACATGCTGAATCCTAATGATACCAACATTCAGGACAGTGTTGGAGTCCTTGTTAGGGTCCAAGAATCACTGAAGGAATTAGGGGAATTCTAGGGAGGGGTAGGTGACCTTTATCCTGATTGGTTGGCTCTGTTTCTAAGATTTCTGTACCACAATCCAGGTGGTAGCCTTTGTTGTTGTGCCCTTCTCTTCTCAGAGACCTTGGTGGGGGGGTCGGGTGGGGGCACTGTTAGGATTTTGGAGTCTCTGTCTGTCATATTATGTTAAATGTCATATTCAGCAGATCTCTGGTTTGAGGGCTAAGACCTACCTAGCATGTCTGAGTTAAACAACCTTTGCCTGTTCTTAGTTATCTGTTTCAAACTGTATTTTGCAAACATAAAACAAGAAGCTAAATAAAGCTCTAACCTTATAGTTAATTGTGTCAGTACTTACCATGACTTTAATATATTTCTGAGTATATTAAAGGGATATGATCATCTATAAAGTTACTGATTATCAACTTTATTTATTTATTTGAGACAGGGTTTCTCTGTGTAGCCCTGGCTGTCCTGGAACTCACTCTGTAGACCAGGCTGGCCTTGAACTCAAGAAATCCTTCTACCTCTGCCTCCCGAGTGCTGGGATTAAAGGCGTGTGCCACTACTGCCTGGCCTCAATTTGATTTTTTAATTATAGTAATTTGATGAGACTAAAGCCTATTAAGTTTGAGCCTTAAAGATCCTAATTTTTATTTAAGTTCTTCCAACATCAAAATATAGCTTTTTTAGCCCAGAAATATATTTCCTAAGGAGACTAGATCGTTTTCTAACCGTGGCTGAGGGAGCTCCTTATCTGCTCCTTGGACTGAAAGAAGGGAGACTGCCCTTGGAAAGGGCCTGCGAGCCTCGCTAGGGCTCAGGCAAATGGAAGGCGCATGTGTGGCTCTTAACCTTTTTACTGTTGTAAACCTCTCAAACTGTTTATAAATTAACAAATTTCTTAATTTTTATTCCTGGTATTATTACCATAATTTACAGTGTTAATATATTTTGACATAATAAAAAGACAAAGCTACAACAGATAAAAAGAATGTATTAATGCATTAATCAATAGTTGTATTTTTAAGAGCCGGGCGTGGTGGCGCACGCCTTTAATCCCAGCACTCGGGAGGCAGAGGCAGGCAGATTTCTGAGTTCGAGGCCAGCCTGGTCTACAAAGTGAGTTCCAGGACAGCCAGGGCTACACAGAGAAACCCTGTCTCAAAAAACCAAAAAAAAAAAAAAAAAAAAAATAGTTGTATTTTTAAAATGAAAACCTTCTGTTATCATATTATTTTTATCAGCAGATCTATAGCTATTATAATTGGGATTGCCTGAACCCTTTTATTATAATTATTTTTCTCCATGGGTTTATAACTTGATTGCTGTTGTATAATGAAATTTCCTCCTTCATTGTACCCATCATGCACCAACAAAGACATGCCAATAAAACATCTCTCAAATTGTCCCATAGCTTTGTGACAGTTTAAATAGTTCTCTGTCTATAAGATGATCAACTTTATGCCATAAGGTTTGGCTGCCAACAAGAAAATTTCCTATATATGAACACGTGGGGGTACAGCTTCAGTACCTCATTAAAGAAACATTTTTAAATCTCATCTTTTTTGGGAGGCAGAGGCAGGTGGATTTTTGAGTTCGAGACCAGCCTGGTCTACAGAGTGAGTTCCAGGACAGCCAGGGTTATACAGAGAAACCCTGTCTTGAAACCCCCCCCCCCCCAAAAAAAAAAAAAACAACCCACAAAAAACTCATCTTTTATAAGTCTAATTTTTTAGGACAAAATTGCATAAAACGTATTATCCCAATTTAAAAGTCTCTTTAGAGACCTTGGTTGACTCATAACGTGTTGTTGCCCAGGATGATTTTAACCCTGAGTTGTTTTAAACCAACTTTCTGTTACTGATACTATAGATTATTAACCATATATCATAAATTATAAATTAATATTTTGTAACAAAGACATGCAGATTATAGTAAACTTACATATTTAAGACTGGTCAGAAATAAACATGCAGTGGCCACATACATTTATACATTTAAAACAGACAGACATTTTTTTTTTAAGCTGTAATTTTAAGAACGGAACACCTTGCTACTTGTTGAATGTAATTTCCGTGGGCATAGATGTTTTGTAGCTGTCAGGTTACTTAACCAGGGAGGCTGAGAAGCTACTGACTCCTTTAAGAGCAGCCTGCTATCTTGATCTAGGCAGGAGGCAGGGCTCTGGGGACAGCATCAACTTGTCAGTTTTTGTTGTCCTGATTCAGTCACTTTTTTCTAAAAATTCTTGAAATGAGTTAAAACTAAGTCAAGGGGTAAACAACCAGAGATGAAGTTTTTAACCATTTCTGTTGACCCAGATGACCCATAGTGCAGAGTTAATGATGGAGGAGAGACTGAGTTTTACAGGTAGTGATGCCATCAGTCTCCAAGGGTGGTGGACCTGCTGGCCACTTGTTCCTGCAAAAGATGGTTAGTTTCCCAACCATACAGTTAAACTTGGATTTTTTTTTTTAGGCATTTGAAATCCTTCAAGTGTAATTGCACTAGGTTCAATGGAGTAGAGCTGGCTGGCCGGCCCATGGTGTCTCTCAGTAGGGGAGAACAAATAAATCACAAGCACATAAAGCATACAATAAGTCTGTAGGTGTTGGAAAAAGAAACCAAATGAAGCTGATGGTGGCCTCTCCTGGTATCATGCCCCATCTATCAGGATAGCTTAATAGCTTCCACCAAACCCTGTGTTTGGCTGGAGTTCTCCAAGGCTCCCACTGCCACTGGGAGGTCGCTGGAGTTGGCCTCAAAAAAAAAAAAATCTTCCTACACTGAACAGAGCAAAAGACAGCTCCAAGCAAGACAGGACAAGAGACAAAACACAAAGACACAGGACACACAGAGCCACCTCAACTTAACCAATTTGTGGAGAACCAATTGCTTCCCTAAAAAAAAAAAACCAAAAAAACAAAACCCGCTCAACTAACAAGGATGGGGGGCAGCAGCAATCCTGGACGAGCCCCCAAATGTTACGGTCTAAGAATCACTGAAGGAAGACCCCAGACTCAAGTAATATGCAAAGAAAAAGAGGGTTTATTCCGCAGAAATTATCAGCAGGCAGGGTCAACCATTCATCAAAACAGCAACTTGGAAGTGAGTGCACAGGCTCAATTTAAAGCTGCTTAGGGAGATTCCAGGAAGTAGTTAGTAGGTGAGTGATCTTTATCCTTATGGGTTCGCTCTATCTCTAGGGGAACAGATGGCTCTGGGATTGGTTAGGGCTCTATGGGCTTTCCAAAATCATTGCTGGGGGGCTGGGGACTTTCTAGAACTGTTGCTGATGAACTATTCTTGGCTCAGGCCCGATGGTGGGGCAGCTCCTGACTGGCTGCCTGAACTGGTTTGTTCACTTTTGGGAATCAGAAACTTACACCTGGTTCCTGCCATTTTGTGGCCTGTTGTGGAGTCAGCCTAACCCAGTCCCCTCATCCTGTCCCCGCCGGGCGTGGTGGCTGGCGCATGCCACCCAGTACTCGGGAGGCAGAGGCTGGTGGATTTTTGAGTTCAAAGCCAGCCTGGTCTACAAAGTGAGTTCCAGGACAGCCAGGGCTGTCTCAAAAAACAAAACAAAACAAAACAAAAAAACCAAAAAAAGAAGACTATGGTTCCCAACAGTGGGATGGAGGTAGTGAGTGGGCGTGGGTGGCTGGTGTTCATGGGTTACTCCCATTGATATGGCCTCCCTGATGTATTTTACCACCTCAGTGATATTGCTTTCTGGGTGTGGCTAAACCCAGTTAAGAGAAACTGAAACTCTGACAGCCCTTTAGAAGCAGGGATGCCCTGTGATCATGGCAATAGGTTATTTAACTTCCTTTTAAGTCTCAAACCTACAGGATGTCTGAGCATGAGAGTGGTGATAGACCATATAGACTAGAGTACCCAGTGGCTTTTGTTCAAACTGTGAGAATCTGATGATACTATCTTTTCCATGCTTCTTGTATTTATACTGGGCACTGGTTTTTCTCAGAATTTTGTCTCTTGATATTATATGTGTATTTGTGACATTAGTTAGCTTCTACTAAATTAAATATAATCCAGAGGCTAAAGTGTTGGCAGTCACAACGTGATAATGGATGCTTGTAATCCTAGCACTCCGGAAGCTGAGACAGGAGGATATTGGATGTGTGGACACAGCATGTGCTGTGTAACAAGTTTCAGAATAGCTTGGACTCATAGTGAGACCAGAGTGGGGTTGGGGAGGGATGGAGTTAAGAATGCTTCCTGCACTTCCAGAAGACCCAAGTTGAGTTCCCAGCACCCACATCTGGCAGCTCACAAAAGCTCCAGGGCACTTCTGCAGGCACCTTCACATCCATGGTGAACACAGGCATGGGAACACATGCCTTCAATCCCAGTTCTTGGGAGGCAGAAACAGGAAGATTTTCATGATTTTGAGGCCAGCCTGGTTTACATGCAGAGTTCCAGGTCAATCAGGACTACAGAGAAGAAACCCTGTCTTGAAAACCTGAGTGGGGGAGGAGGGTGGGGGAGGGGGAGGGAGGGAGGGAGGGAGAGAGGGAGAGAGAGAGAGAGAATATGAGAATCTGTTAGCATGTTGTCTGTACGGTTTTGTTGTTTATGAGACAAGATCTCACTGTGTACTCTGGTGGCTGGCATAGAATTTATATGTAGACCCGGCTAATCCAAAGCATACAGTAATTTCCCATCTCTGCCACTCAGATGCTGGGATCACAGCATGCCACCCTCCATGCCCAGCCTTGTATTACTTTCTATGGCTGAACATCCTATCATATGGACATATACCATCTTTTGTTTTATTCATTCATCAGGGTGTGATAAACATACAAGGGAGGCCATACCTGTGGGAGTGGCAGTGGCCTGTGAACACCAGCCACTTCAACCCCTTGTTGAAAAGTCACTGAAGGTGGTGGTGGTGGTGTGGTGGTGGGGGCATACAGATGTTTACAAGGATGTGGAGAAATGGGAACCTTCTACTTTGCTTGTTGGGAAGGGTTGTAAAGTAGTAGAATCTTGAGTTTCTAATCTTCTTGGTCCCACCTCCTGAGTGCCGAGATTACAGGTATTTACAGCCATGCCTAGTTTTTGTAGTGCTAAGGAGTGAACTCAGGGCTTCATGCATATTGAACATGCATCAACCAAGCTTCAGCCCTGCCATCAGATCACTTCATTCAAACATGCTCCCCTCAGAGCTTACAGAGTTGCTCAGAACTTAGGGCAGTCCACTCCATTTACTTGGGCTTTAGGAGGTGCTGTTCATGTTAATTAAGGAAACCTTGTGTGGTTGTGAATGTGGTTTTCCCCCTGTTCGGCTAAGTGTGCGACTGTGTTGGAGAGGGCTGCATGTGCACATTTTAGTTATGATGTGTGTCTTGGTGTTGAGTATTCTGAGGGCTCCTGTCTGCAGGAGAAGCATTTCCTTCACCTCATCTCCATCTTCCACAAAGGGCTTCCTCTTGACCAACAACTGTGGGGCCTCACTCTGGCATATGGGTGACAGAACATACCAGTCAGTAGCTAGCAATTGATGATTCTCTTTCAATAATTTTTAGAGTAGGAGTTGTTTTGTTCTCCAAAGTGACAGCATTTACTTATTTTATCATTGATGAAAAAGCCATTGAATATTGATTTAACATCAGGGTCTGCTCTGAAGGTGTCATCTCTGTTTGCAATGACCATATTCCTATTTGACTTGTTAGCAAAGATTCTGAGTCATACCAAAGATGGAGATTATTCACCAGGGCCAGGACTATGACTCCAGAAGACTAGTAATGCCAAGTACTACAGGGCCCCCATCCAGACCTGAAACTCGTTTGGGTTTGCTTGGCAGTTGTTTCCTAAAGTGGACCTGCGTCTGCTTTTCAGAAGTGGGGAAGGGATGGCAGGCCTGGCTGGATTCCTGTAGTTTAGTGTAGGAGATTTGAAGTCTTTGCCCAGGTCTTTTAAATAACATCACCTAGGTGTCCCAAATGCTTAGTGCTTAGAGGAGGGGCACCATCTTCAGTATATGCTAGACCTGCTGGGTGGTGGGTATCACTGCACAGCTGGATTTCTGGAAAGGCCTGGCTTCTGCAAAGGAAGGGTAACATTTGAAATGTCAGCATTGCTCTGCCTCTGCTGTGTGCACAGACGTGCTCTACAGTCTCTGGGATGTGTGCTTCACTAGCAGGGAGGTTTCGAGGACTTGGAAGTGTGAAAAGTTGTTTTGCCAGGCTCATCTGGACCTCACTATGTAACCTCGAGCCTCTGATCCTCCTGCCTCTTATCTCCTGTCAGGATTACAGGCATGTACCACTGTGCCTGGTGGAAATGAGCCCAGGACCCCAAGCATGGTAGGCAAGCAGTCTACTGACCATCTATAGTCTTAGCCCCTTGTGTGCAGTTCTTTTGCGTATATGCCTATATGTGAAGTTGCAGTTGGGTAATCGTCTTTTAACTAGAGTTTTTTTTTTTTTCAGGCTCTCTTCCTCTGTGTGTGTCTGTGTGTGTGTGTCTGTGTGTGTGTGTCTGTGTGTGTGTGTCTGTCTGTACATGCATGTGGAGGTCAGTAGTTGACATTACTCTTCTACTTTATTCATTGAGGCAGTGTCAGTCAAATGCAGAGCTCAAGGATGGTCAGGCTCCATACTCAGCATGCTCTGGGCATTCCCTGAGTATCATTCATACCTCTCTAGAGGAACAGAACTGATAGAATGATGTGTATAACAAAGGCGATTTATTAGCTATTAGAGTGGTTCACCAGATGTGGTTCAGGTAGTTCATTTGTTCAGTAGTTGGAGAATCCAGTACTTTTCAGTTCAGGAGATTGGATATCTCAGCTGGTTTCAGTATATGCCAGAATCCTGAGGAAGTAGGCTCTAATGCTAGTGAAGGAATGAACTTGTCGGCTAGAGTCAGGCTAATCAGGCAAAGAGCAAAAGCTTTCTTCAATGTCTTTTATATCAACTCCCAGCAGGCGGTCTGGGCCTTCCCACTTAAATAATTTAAGAAGAGTCCATCATGATACCCAGCTTGGGTTTTAGTTCATTCCTGATGTGGTCAAGTTGCAAGAATAGCCATCATATCCTGTCTTTGTGTCCCTAAAGGTTGGAATTACAGCCTAGTCACCACACTCACATGGTGTGACATGGACTCTGGGACACCAGACTCCAGTTCTCATCCTTTTGTGGTGAGTGCTTGCTGCTGGTTTGTTTTTAAATAGGACTTCTCTGTGCTGCTCATGCCCATTTAGTCTCAATCGTGCTATGTTTAAGTGGTCTGCCTCATTAGCCTTCTGAGCATCTGGGGCTACTAGCACACTCTGCACCTACCCTGTAAGGACACCAGAGGACATTTACAGGCCTATGTCAGTTACGTTCATGCCAGCAGTGTGCAAGGAAGGGCACTAGCCTCTGGATACCCTACATAGCACTTGGTCTAGTTGTGGGTTTTTTGTTTTTGTTTTTAATTAATATTTGTTCACATTTTTGTATTTTTAATTATATGTATATATGTATGTCTTTGTGTGGGTATGTATGCTTGAGTTGAGATGCCTGGAAGGACACGAGGGCATTTTATCTTCCTGGGCACAGTACAAGCAATCATGAGTCCCCTCATGTTGGTGCTGGGAGCCAAACTCTAGTCTTCTTCAAAAACTGTAGCCACTAAGCCATCTCTCTATACCTAGTTTTCTTTACTTTTTCACTTTTTTTTGTTGGTGGTTGTATTTTGTTTTTTGTTTGTTTTTGGAGAGGGGTCATTGTTTTATTTTCCAGACAGGGTTTTATGTAACCCTGACTGTCCTTAAACTCTCATTTTGTAGATCAGGGATAGCCTTGAACTCACTGAGATCCACCTGCCTTTACCTCCTAAGTGCTGATATCAAAGGTGTGCACCACCTCACCTGACCTTTTTTTTTTTTTTTAAGTATTTAAATTAAGTACTATTTATTATTGGGTATTTGTTGGGGGCAGTGTGTATGTGTGTTTGTGTGTGTGTATCTCCCCTTATACATATATAGAGGTCAGAGGACAGGTTTGTGGAGTTAAGTCTTTCCTTCTACTGTATGGATCCTGGGGCTCCAACTCAGGTTGTCAGGTTTGTGCACCAAGTGCCTTACCCACTGGCCCACGTTACCAGAGCCCAGAGTTTTCTCCTTTGACATTAACTAGTGGAAAGTGTTATCAGACGCTATAATTGGCCAAGGTTGTTTTTCAGGAACTTTTCAGAGGCCTAAGGCGCTCATTCTGTTCACTCACTTTACTTAGAGCCAGTGCCACCTGAGAGCAGATTCTGGGTGACAGACAAGGCTTGTTCTAATTCTTCTCAACCCTGTGTCCCTAAAGGTGACTTCTCTGATCTCTTAGTGGTATGTGTCTTCTTCCTTCTTAGCTCCCAGGAGGCAAAGAGTCCAAAGGTGGAGCTGCACAGCCACTCAGATGTTCCTTTCCAGATGCTAGACAGCAACAGCGGTCTGAGCTCCGAGAAGATCAGCTACAACCCCTGGAGCCTGCGCTGCCACAAGCAGCAGCTGAGCCGCATGCGCTCCGAGTCCAAGGACAGAAAACTCTACAGTATCCTTGTCTACTAAATGGCAAGACCGCTTGGTTGCTATTGTAGTTTTGGTCTGAGGACTGCATCTGGGACCCACTCAGGCCCAAGTATTTCCTCTACCACGGAACTCTTCCCCTTAGGCTCAAGACATAATAGTAGGGTCTTGGTTTTTGGTTTTTGGGTTTTTTTTTTTTTTTTTTGGGGGGGGGGTGTTGGGACAGGGTTTCTCTATGTAGCCCTGGCTGTCCTGGAACTCACTCTGTAGACCAGGCTGGACTCGGACTCAGATCTGCCTGCCTCTGCCTCCCCAGTGCTGGGATTAAAGGCGTGCGCCACCACGCCCGGCAATAGTAGGTTTTACTATGAGATTTTTCTACACATACATACGTAATGTATTTAAAATCACACTCAGCTGCTTCCTCTCTGGTGTCCTGTCCACTAGTTTTCCTCTTCCTGGCTAGCCTACTCTGCTTCTCTGTGTGTCCCAGACAGCCTCACCAGGGTTATTTACAGGAACATGGGTTCCACTGGGGAAAAGATTGTTCTCCTTTCTACCATTGACTAAGTATGAATCCTCGGGGAGGGATGGGCCCAGGAGCCCCAAGACATGATGTTTGTTGTTAGAATTGGCCTTGCACAGGTAACAGTGCTATTCAGGGTTACAGCTCCCACATCATGGATAATGTCCTTTCTCTGACCTCATTGTTACTGATTTTTAAAGTTGTATTTATTTATCTTATGTATGAGTACAGTGTCGCTGTCTTCAGACACCAGAAGAGGTCATCAGATCCCATTACAGATGGTTGTGAGCCACCATGTGGTTGCTGGGAATTAAACTCAGGACCTCTGGAAGAGCAGTCAGTGGATGCTCTTAACCACTGAGACATCTCTCCAGCCCTCGTTGTTGTTGTTATTTTTTAATGGCTTTTGTTTTGATTTGTTTTGTTTTTTCAAGACAGGGTCTCTCTGTGTAATTCTGGCTGTCCTGGAACTCATTTTGTAGACCAGGCTGGCCTTGAACTCGGAGATCCACCTATCGCTGCTTCCCTATTTATTGCTGGGATCAAAAATGTGCACCACTGTTGCCTGACCTTAAAATGAGATTTTATTCTTTGATAGTTTCAAGTGTGTGTGCTCACACCCACATTCTGTCCCCTTATCCCTCTCCTACTGGAACCTGTGCCCCTCCTACTTTCATTTAAAACAAAACAAAAATAAAAGAAACCTATTGAATTAAGGAGAGTGCTGGCGTTTTCGTGGATTTGGGCCGTATACTAAATTAGGGTAACTTAGTGGCAGCCATACCCCTGAAGAAAAATGACTCCCCTGCCCTAGCAGCCTTTAACTAGCAGTAGCCTTTCAGCTTCATGATGGTAAGGCCTCGTGTCCTGGTTCCATTCTTGCTGGAATGCTGATGGGCCATGCCTGCCACAGCATGTGCCCCTCCCTCACCCAGGCTGCAGTGTGGACATGCTCAGTTTTGTCCAGGTCCTGTGCAAGTCATGTCAGTCACCAGAGCTGCTGTGCCTGACTGTAGTGAGCACGCTGTGGTCAGAGACAGTGTTGTGCTCACTCCTTCCGGTC
Source organism: Mus minutoides (assembly GCA_902729485.2). Lineage (NCBI taxonomy): Eukaryota > Metazoa > Chordata > Mammalia > Rodentia > Muridae > Mus > Mus minutoides. Next base: position 2,178,760 of record LR749536.1, read on the forward strand.
CTCCATAATGTCCCCTGAGCCTTAAAAGGAGTGATACAGGGCTGGAGAGATGGCTCAGTGGTTAAGAGCCCTGACTGCTCTTCCAAAGATCCTGAGTTCAATTCCCAGCAACCACATGGTGACTCATAACCATCTGCAATGGGATTGATGCCCTCTTCTGGTGTGCCTGTACACAGCAACAATGTACTCACATATATTAATTAATTAATTAATTAATTTTTCTTTTTTAAAGAGGAGTGATACAGCTGTCCCACTTGTGGCTGGACATTGGACACGTATTCACTCTCTCCAAGATAGATTTTAAGTCTAGTACTTTCTGAAAATTTCTGTTGAGAATATTAGAATTTGATATCCTCACTTTTTTGTAATAATGCTGCAAAGATGCCTTTCTTTTTTCTTAGGTCTGGGTGAGTTACTAGACTAAGGCCTTGGCTTACTAATGGTGGCAGATGTGGCCAGATGTTCTTTGGGCTATTATGTGCATAGAAAGCAATAACAACACTAGGTGTGGTGGTGTTCCCGCTGGAGACGGGAACCAGTGGTTCACTGTCATCTTTGTGTTCTCCAGGCTGTTGAAGACTATCCTAGGATCGTGAGACAGTCAAAATACAGACTGGGGAGGTACCTGAGTCAGTAATGTGCATGCTCTGTAAGCCTGAAGATCTGCAGAGCTCAGAAAAAGCCAGGCTATGCCTGTAACTACAGTACTGAGAGGGTAGAGACAAAGACAAACAGGTCCCTGAAGCTCACTGTCTCAAAAAGTAAAGATAATGGAGGAGAGTCACCTGATGATGTCCTCTGCCCTTCACATATGTGTATCCACACACCCACTACAACAAGTATATACGCCACACATACAACATAACATGCATACTCCAAAATTTAAAAATATAATATGTGGGTATCTTGTATACATATTATGAAAAATTATATAGATCATCGGCTATACAAGGAGTTCTCTCTCTGTGTCTCTATCTCTCTGTCTCTTTCTTTCTCTCTCTCTCACCCTGGTTATCCTGGAACTCATTATGTAGATCTTGCTGGCTTCAAACTCACAGAAGTCTGCCTGCCTTTGCCTCCCAAGTGCTGGGATCAAAGGTGTGCGCTACCATACCCAGCAGACCTTTTTTTTTTTTTTTTTTTTTAAATATAATTTTATGTGTATGACTGTTTTGCCTGTAGGCATGTATGTGTACCATATGCATGCCAGGTGCCTGTGGAGTTCAGAAGAGGATCTTCTGGAACTGGAATTAGAGATGTTTGTGAGCCACATTATTGGTGCTAGCAGTTGAATCCAGGAATTTAATCCAAAAGCAGCAAGTGTTCTAAACTGCTCAGCTACTTCTCCAGCCCCGAGGAATAAGGTTGTGATATATTTTATGACTTGAGTGAATCTTGAAATCATTTTACTAGGCCTGAAATAAAAAGGATTAATGCTGGAAATGTCCAGTAAAGTGAGCTGCCTCCAATAGACAGATTTCTAAACAGAGAGTAGAGGTCTCCTGAAGAGTAAGTAGAAAAAGGGGAGAGGGAACGCGTGCCCTCAGTGGGCGGAGCTTCAGCTTAGGGAGGAACTTCAGCAACCTGCCGGGCATGGTGAAAGGGCAGTTCCCTTCTGCTCCAGCCCAGGCTGACCTCAAAGAGGTCTGCATGCCTCTGCCTCTAGAGTGCTGCTATTAAAGGTGTGTGCCACAGTGCCCATCCCCCATTTTTAATTTAATTTTTGTACTTTGGAGACAGAATTTGAATATGTAGTTCTAAGCTAGCCTAGAACTCACTATATGTAGAGTGAGTGAACAGGCTGGCTTCAGACCTACAGAGATCTACCTGCCTGCCTTGTATGAGTGTGAGTGCTAGGATTAAAGGGTATGTGCCACCAACCCCTGGCTCTAAGATTTTATGGGATAGATATTGTAAAATTTGTTAAAGTCAGTGGTTTGAAACTTGTTTAAGAGCTTGTGAGGGAGTGGAGCACAACTTTAATCCCAGTACTTGGGAGACAGAGACAAAACAAATAGAAAAGACAAAACAGAAACAAAACAAGATTTTGTGAGACATGTACAGTTTATACTGGACTCTGTGTAGCCCTGGCTGTCTTGGAACTCTGTAGACCAGGCTAGTCTTGAACTCAGAAATCCGCCTGCTTCTGCCTCCCAAGTGCTGGGATTAAAGGTGTGCGCCACCACTGCCTGGCAGAATGTCACTTTTATACAAAGTTTTAATTGTACTTTTCTGGGTGGAGCTGACCCGGAATGTGGTTGCCATTCTTCTTGACTCTGGCCCAGAGTTCCTCCTGCTTGAGAACGTGGTACACCACTTCAAATACCCCTGTGTGCTGGACTTGAAGATGGGTACCCGGCAGCATGGCGATGATGCTTCAGCTGAAAAGGCTGCCCGGCAGATGAGGAAGTGTGAGCAGAGCACGTCGGCCACGCTGGGGGTCAGGGTCTGTGGCATGCAGGTGAGTCACCACTGCTGAGAGCCCAGGTGCTGCCGAGGGCGTGGGTTAGGTTGTGCCCATACCTGCCTGACGCCTGTGCTCTCCTGGCCTGCTCTGTTCCAGAGTCTCCTCCTAAAAGGTGAGTCACCCGCAGGGTGCCGAGCTTTGTTTTGCAGGTGGGTTCACTGAGCCCTGCTTTCCTCACTGACTCTGGCAGAGCTCCACTGTGACCCTGTCATGGAGGAAAGTAAGACTTGTCTGTCAGCAGTGTTCCCAGTTAGAGTCTAGCTTGGAGGCAGGCTTCTAAAGTGATGGCAATAGGCCTGGTGTTGGCTTTCACAGCTCCATGACTGGAAAACCTGGGGTGAATGTGGCCTCCCTGCTCCAGTAGGAGGAGCTGAAGAGCTCAGGTTGGTCAGAGTGCCTTCCAGATTGGTTTGGTTGTTTGGTTGGTTGGGGTTTTTTTTTTGGTGTTTTTTTTTTTTTTTGGTTGGGGGAGCACTTTGTGGCCATCAGACCTTCCTGGTTCTCAACCTTGTCTTGTCTCCTGGGATTTCAGGTGTACCAGCTGGACACAGGTCATTACCTCTGCAGGAATAAGTACTATGGCCGTGGACTCTCCATCGAAGGCTTCCGCAATGCGCTCTATCAGTACCTGCACAATGGCTTGGACCTGCGACGTGACCTTTTTGAGCCAATCCTGAGCAAACTGCGGGGCCTCAAAGCTGTGCTGGAGCGGCAGGCCTCCTACCGCTTCTACTCCAGTTCCCTGCTTGTCATCTATGATGGCAAGGAATGCCGGTCTGAGCTGCGTCTCAAGCATGTGGACATGGGGCTCCCCGAGGTGCCACCACCCTGTGGCCCCAGCACCAGTCCTAGCAACACCAGTCTTGAGGCTGGCCCCTCTTCTCCGCCCAAGGTGGATGTTCGCATGATTGACTTTGCACACAGCACATTCAAGGGCTTCCGGGATGACCCCACTGTTCACGATGGGCCAGACAGAGGCTATGTGTTTGGCTTGGAGAATCTTATCAGCATCATGGAGCAGATGCGGGATGAGAACCAGTAGGCCCAGTGCTGGGCCTAGGACCCCCTTCTCTCCACCCACAGGCAGGGACCATTGCTCTGAACTTGCTGTGAGGACACACAGACTTGCTTTTAAAGGGTTATATTTCTCTTTGGTGTAAACTAAAAGAAATGTTTTTAGCTGTAGCCTGGAATCCATATATATAAAGTAGAGGAGGGCAGAACATTGGTCCTCTCAGCCAGGCTCCTTAGCTCTGTGGCTGTGACTGCTGTGTCCAGGCTGTCTCAGGAAGGAAGAGGTGGCCCCAGTGGGCTTGACAGCAGAGAGAATGAATTCCTTGAACTTTGGTTTCCCTTGCCTAAGGCATTTGGGATCTGTGGCCGTGGGGCTCTGCTGATGGTGAGGTGAAGTCCTCGGCTGGCACTCAGTCTCCATGCCCAGTCATCCTTTATTTCCCAGAACTGGGAAGGGTATGTGCCCACATCCGGAGGGCCTTCTTAGTTTCGTGCCAGTGCTTTAACAGATGCCCTCAGGGCATGAGAGGGCTAACTGCACAGAGGGACTCATCCTTGGGTCTGATTTTGGCATGGGGCTAGATTTGTGAAACTGAGCTAAAGCCAACTCACAGCAGAAGGCAGGCCCTGGGCTCCCTAGGCACCCACTGGCATGTAACCCTGTTCCTCTCTCCACAGCTCCAGCCAGCCTCTCGCTGGGATCCCTGACCTAAGGAGGCCTTATAGCCTCCTATCCCACTAAGATGGGCACAGCTCTGTTTGCTGAGGAGAGTCAGTTTCCCAGGAGGCCTAAGGGCCTTTAGTGGCTCTGGCCCAGACAGTATTTGCAGTTCTTGGGCTGTGGGTGGCATCCCTTCCTCACCTTGGGCAGCTGTGCTGCCTTTGGATGGTCTGCTGCTCCCAGGGCTCAGGAACCATGGTCCGCTCAGGGTCTTGTCTTCTCCAGGCCAAGCTCAAGGCAGCAGCCCCGGATGTGGTGCTCCAGGCTCTAGGCCTGGAGGGAGAACTTTAAACTTGTTTGCTTTTAGGGACATAGGGCCCTGGGCACAGGTGCCCAGTGTCTGCTGAAGAGCTTTGTCTGATTAATCCTGGGGTTTGTCCTTAAGTCCATTTGTCCACCTGCTAGCCCCTGTTTCGTGGTGAGCTTTCTGGAATATAGCCTTGTTGGTTAGTATATATTGATTTCCTCCATGCTTTCCGCAGCAGTCTTCTCCTTCCCTTTTCTGAGGTGAGTCTTTGCTCCTGTGCCCTTCCTCAGCAGGTTCTGCTCTTACAAACCTGGTAGCCAGATGATTCATAGTGGTGTTTACCTGCTGGCCCAGTGGCCTTCTTGTGGGGCTGGGGTATGGCCTTCAGCACCAACCACTAGTGGGTAGTGAAGGCTCGGGGTTGACCCAGACCTATTGCTTTTATTTCTGCCACCAGTCCTTTCATGGTAGAGACCTGCTGCTGCCTGTAACATAGATGTCCGACAGGTTACACTACACTCTCATCATTGCCAAGGCGAGCAACAATCTCCAAGGCTATCACTTCTAACATGTCTCTATTTTGGCATTTGAAGGTAATCCTGCCAACCTTTGAAAGAAACTGGTTACGAATGGCATAATTTCCAGGTTCTTAGAGATGCAGCCTCTGAAAAGGGTTCTGTGATGTATCCAAGTCAGTCTTCTGACTCTGGTGCCATTGGTGGGCAGGTTCCCATTCCTTAGGGCCGGGAGGCATGGCTTGGCTCATTTCTGGTTACTAACACCTGTCTTCTGTCCAGTAGTAGTGTTGCTTAAGCCATGCAGGCAGAAAGTGTTACTTAGTGTGGATGCCTTTTCTCTGACAGGATAGAGGTTAAGAGATGAGTTTGGGGCCAGCAGAGACCTCCTAGGAATGTGCTATACTTCCCGATTTACCAGATTTTGGGAGGTGCTGCCCCTATTCTGCTGCTTCTCAAGTAGCAAGGGTAAGCACTTAGACTGCTCCTGCCACTGCAAGAGAGGAAAGGCTGGGGTTTGCTGCTGCTTAAGGGCAGGGCCTCACCTTTCAGCACTTTTGATACCTGGAGGCCCAGCTCGGTTATCTGATACGTGGCGGCAAGTGTGTGCATACACTTTTACCACTGCTCTTCTGCCTGTCCCAGGCTAGAGCCCTGTCCTTTTCCTGACAGGTCCTGCCTTCCCAACCTCAATTTGGGACCAAAGTGCAACTAGGGATCATGGTTGGGGAGCTCACATTACCCCTTTCCATTGTATTTCCCGGGCCAAGCCCACACCAGCCCGGGGAGATAGGTGGGAGTGAAATGGGGTGGGTGCTGCTGAAAGAGGAAGGGACCAGTAGAGCAACTTCCTTGCCTGGGACCCCACCCCTCCCAGCTGTGGGCCTGTGCAGTGGTGTGGGGATTCTCTCCTAGGGGCAAGGGACTTGGGCTCATTCAGTATCCAGTATCCGCTGCTCATTCGCTCACATCTGGCCACGTGCACGTTCCCTAGATGCAAACTGCTTTGAACTTTACAGCTGTATAAGTTGGTTGTGTGTGTGTGTGTGTGCTCATTTTAAAAACTACATTTTAATGAGGAAAAAGGAGAACCTGGGGAAATTTCCTTTGCTTCTGTGAAGGAAATGTAAGACTTGGAATTCTGGAAATTGTTATCTGCTCCTCTTTCCTGGAAGCTACACACCCTAAGACCTGCGCCTGGATGCGTACGTGGCTCCACTGGCACTTAGGCGTGCTTGCATTTCCCCAGGTCTTCTGTGTGGTAGAGAGGAGTGCTTGGCCCAAGTCGGCCCTTTTCTGTACACCCAGCGCTACCCGCCCGCTTGTGTCCGGTCGTATACGTCAAAATAAAGCCTTTAGAAACTGAACTCTGTCCAAGTCTATGTGAACTTCATCGCCTCCGGGTGGGCCGACCTGGCTAGTCTAGGCGTCTTGATATCCATTTGAAGGGAAGGTGCCCGGGTCCCAGCTGAGGGATCCGGCTGAACTGGGTCCGGACACGTGCAGCGGGACAGTGCTGAGGCTGGGGGTGGGGGGTCGGGGGAGGCAGCACGGAAGGGGTTGGATATGGGGGTTCATAGCAAGTTTTGAGGGGCGGAGTCATCAGGGCGAACCTGGAGTGGCGTTTGGGAGGAGAGGCGGCTTCGGCGGGGCGGGGCGGGGCGGGGCGGGGCGGATGGCAGCTGCCGCGTGGCGGACTGGGTTCCGATAGGAAGCTAAGCCTCTTCTATCCGTTCCGCCTTTAGATCCGCCAATGGGCATCTGACTCGCGAGTTCTCTGGGTCCCCATGGCAGCCCAGGGCGTTGGAAATCTAATTGGCTACGTCCGTCGCAGCGTAAAGCCTAACGTTCGGCTGCGGGCTGCCCTGCCACGTAGATGACAGTGATTGGCTCACGTCACTGGCTGCGCCGCCTCCGGCCGGAACTCCCGGCCAGCCGGTCTCCAACCAGTTCCTCGTCTTGTGTTCTGGCTGTTCCTGGATCCGGGTAGAGCAGGGGGACGCGGTGACACCAGAGTTGGTCAGTCTAGCTGGTGAAAGGTGCAGGTCTGGGCACGGCAGCGGGAGTGCACGGCAGGGGTCTGTCAGGCGGCCTGTAGTATTTTGGACCGATAGATCCACTTCTATCATCTGCAGACGCCATGAAGGCACTGATCTTGGTGGGTGGGTATGGGACACGGTTGCGGCCGCTGACGTTGAGCACTCCGAAGCCACTGGTGGACTTCTGCAATAAGCCCATCTTGCTGCATCAAGTGGAGGCGCTTGCCGCGGTAAGGCCGTGCGTGGGTCTGCTATGGCGGGAAGAGGGATGGATAGTGACTGGAAGGCCAGGGGTGGTCATACCTTGTGACCGAGCCAGTCAATTAGCACACCTTCTTGTGTCTGACAGGCAGGTGTGGACCATGTGATCCTGGCAGTGAGCTACATGTCACAGATGTTGGAGAAGGAAATGAAGGCACAAGAGCAAAGGGTGAGGAGTGGACTTAGCCCTTTCTTTAGGTCCCTGGGGTGCTTACTATTGGTGGAGGAACATAACCAGATGGCCTCTTCTTCCCCAGCTTGGAATCCGAATCTCTATGTCTCATGAAGAGGAGCCTTTGGGGACAGGTCAGTAGAAGGAAGGCCCTTGGGCAAACTTTAGGGTCAGTAAAGAGGTATTATCCAATCTGGGCGGATGGGTGGGGCCTCTGGAGTCTGGACTCGAGGACCTAGGCCTCTAGCAAGGTGGTAACTTATGACTTGTTCCCTTCTCTAGCTGGGCCTCTGGCATTGGCCCGAGACCTACTATCTGAGACTGCTGACCCTTTCTTCGTTCTCAACAGTGATGTGATATGTGATTTCCCCTTCCAAGCCATGGTGCAGTTTCATCGACACCATGGCCAAGAGGGCTCCATCTTGGTAAGAGAAGAAGATTTCCTCTGACATCCCTACCCTCACATGGAATCTTTCCTGACCCCCCAGTCTTAAACTCTGTTTTGCTGCAAAGCTGTGCAGAATGTCTTTGGGGGAGAGCCTTTGAGATGTGGGATAGGCATATTTGTCAAGAGTAAAGAACACTGGACTAGGCCTAAGGTACCCTCCACCTCTATATTCAGGTTACCAAGGTGGAAGAGCCTTCCAAGTATGGTGTGGTGGTATGTGAGGCTGACACAGGCCGCATCCACCGTTTTGTTGAGAAGCCACAGGTGTTTGTATCCAATAAGATCAACGCAGGCATGTACATCCTGAGCCCTGCTGTGCTGCAGCGGATCCAGGTGTGTAGGAGAGCCGCCGGGCGGGCTGGGGTGGAGCAGGCCTCAGCTGTGTGGCCTGCTCACAGGTTGCCCACTTCCACAGCTGAAGCCTACATCCATTGAGAAGGAGATCTTCCCAGTTATGGCCAAGGAGGGGCAGCTATATGCCATGGAGCTGCAGGGTGAGGCAGAGGCCATAGGGTATGGGATAGTCAGTGTGTGGCTAGGCAGAGCCCTCTGACTCATGTCTCTGTACAGGCTTCTGGATGGACATTGGACAGCCCAAGGATTTCCTCACTGGCATGTGCCTCTTCCTACAATCACTGAGACAGAAGCATCCAGAGAGACTGTACTCAGGCCCTGGCATTGTGGGGAATGTACTTGTGGTGAGGCCCTTGCCCAGCCTGTCACTAATCTTTTCAGATTTGGGAGACAAATGACCCACTCTTGCTTTCCTCAACACTCTCAGGACCCAAGTGCCCGTATCGGTCAGAACTGCAGCATTGGCCCCAATGTAAGCCTGGGTCCTGGTGTGGTGGTGGAGGATGGCGTGTGCATCCGGCGGTGCACAGTGTTTCGTGATGCGCACATCCGCTCCCATTCCTGGCTTGAGTCATGCATCGTGGGCTGGCGCTGCCGTGTGGGCCAATGGGTAAGTCTACGAGCTGGGCTGGGTGGGCATAGGAGCAGGGGAATACGTGTGCCCCATTAACAAGGTTTATCCCCCACCTCCAGGTGCGCATGGAGAACGTAACAGTGCTGGGTGAGGATGTCATAGTTAATGATGAACTGTACCTCAATGGAGCCAGCGTGCTGCCCCACAAGTCTATCGGGGAGTCGGTGCCAGAACCTCGTATTATCATGTGAAGGATTTGGAGGGCTGGCCAAGCACCCACTTTACCATCAGCAGGGTAGGACTCAATGCTTCACGAGGCCCTGGACTTGGTGTCATTTGTCTAGGGAGGAATGGATGAATCTGAAGCTGTTGGACATCTGCCTTCTGGTGGGGACAGACATGGACAGGACCCTGCTGGGCGTAACCCACAAGCCCCCACTTCCTCAAGAAGAGCTGGCCTAGGGGCTGTATGGAATAATAATTTAATGCTCACTGTAGCCTGGACTGGAAGTCAAGCTCAGGCTCCCGCCAGCGAGGCTACACACAGGCAGCTGGGTGGGTGGAAGTGGTAAGAGAGAGGGTGATGGGGAGACAGAGCCCAGTCGGTCTGCGGCTGATAGCGGAGCTTCCAGGATGGCCTAGGCAGCTGAGGACGTGGCGCTTGTGTTGGCTGCCTTGTCCCAGTCCTCTACAGATACAATGGTGGCTTTGCAGAAGAAGCAGTCCTTGTTGTTCATCAGGTGCTGGTTGATGCAGGCTCTACAAGAGGGGAGGGGAGGTGTGCTACCCCGTGTGTCCTAATTTGCCTCCCCAAGTCCATGGGGCCCACTTACTTGCAGGATTTGTGACCACAAGGCTGGAACACAGCAGAGATGGGGTGGGCATAGCAGATTGGGCAGAGGTCCTCTTCATTGGTGGGCTATAGGGCGGGGAGTGGAAGAGTTGGGCTGGGATCCTTACCCCTGTCCTGGTGTTTACAGATTATTAAAACGGCATGTGCCTCTGTTATGCCGCACTCACCAGGGAGGCGGCAGCCGCCTGGGCAGATGCAGCAGTCAGGTGAGCCAGCATCTGTTCCACCTGGGCCAGCTCCTCAGCGCTGATGTAATCCGTATCTACATCGGTAGTAGGTAGTATCAGGGCCCCTGTCGTCCGAGAACCCAGTGCCTCTTGAATACTCCCAGGCAGGGAATTTCTATTGGGGATCCTGAAACTCTTCCCTGACCTGACCCACCCCCTGGTTCACTTACAACTCTGTAGAGAGAAGCGTTTCCGGTCAGGGGCAGGCAAGGCAGTGCCAGGTGCTAGGGGCTCTGGCTGCCCCAGGAGATAGCATATGGAACGGAGCTGGAAGCAGGGATCAGCCAGGAGCACAGAGGTGGCTTGCTCTGTCCTAGGTAGGGGAGGGTGCATAGGTCGTAGGAAGGCTTTGAGCCTGTGTGAACATTTTCTCCACGTGGGACAGACGAACATCTGAGGCCTCGCTCGTTACTATACCTCCCACCTTATTACTTACCAACCCTCTCAGGTGCTTGGTCCCACATGACCTGAATACCAGTTTAAAGAGAAGGGTGCTGTTGATAAAGGTGCTTGCTACCAGCTATGACAACTTGGGTCTGATCCTCAGAACCTCACAAGTCGTCGTGCGACGTCTGCACGAATGCTCACATACACAGAAATAAGTAAATCTAAGAGGAGAGCAGCAAGGACTCCACCTACCAGTTATACACCAGTCCTCTGAGGACTGAAGACATTCTCCCTTAAGTTCTTTTGCTCTTCAAGAGGGAAGTCAGGCTTCCAGTCAAACAAACTGGGATACTGGGGCCCTCTGGTGGCCACACTGGCTTTAAGTGCCAAGAGATATGGCTGCTCCGCCCCTTAACAGCAGGAGCCAATGGGAACTTGGGTCCCCGCCCCTGAGCGGTCATTTCCTAGCTAGTACTTAGAATCCAGTCAGAAAGCTCTTGGAGAAGCTAGCGGGAGCTGGAAGAAGGGCTGTGGCCACACCTCACAACCCAGACCAGAAAAGCAGGAGAAGCCGGCTGGGCAGGGGGAGCCAGCGTCGTGCCTCTCGAGCCATGGGCCATAGGGAACCACAATCCGCAAGCCTGTGCAGAAGTAGGTGAGTCTTGGAGCTATTGACCTGCACTGAGCTGTCCCCATGTCTTCCCTGGTGATCACTGGCATGGCCTGGCTAGTGCTATCAGGCATACTACTGTGCATGTTGGGTGCTGGATTGGGCACTTCAGATTTGGAGGATGTTCTGCCTCCTGCTCCCCACAACTGCCCCAATATATGCATCTGTGCTGCCGATGTGTTGAGCTGTGCGGGCCGTGGGTTACAGGACCTGCCGGTAGCACTGCCTACCACTGCTGCAGAACTCGATTTGAGCCACAATGCACTCAAACGCCTGCACCCGGGGTGGTTAGCGCCCCTCTCCCGGCTGCGTACCTTGCACCTAGCCTATAATAAGCTGGAAGTCCTGGGCCATGGTGCCTTCACCAATGCCAGTGGCCTGAGGAAACTTGATCTGTCCTCTAATATGTTGAGGATACTCCATACCCATGACCTGGATGGACTGGAGGAGCTGGAGAAGTTACTTCTGTTCAATAACAGCCTGATGCACTTGGACCTGGATGCCTTCCAGGGCTTGCACATGCTCAGCCACCTCTATCTCAGCTGCAACGAGCTCTCCTCTTTCTCTTTCAACCACTTGCACGGTCTGGGGTTAACCCGTCTGCGGACTCTGGACCTCTCCTCAAACTGGCTGAAACATATCTCCATCCCTGAGTTGGCTGCACTGCCAACTTACCTCAAGAACAGGCTCTACCTGCACAACAACCCACTGCCCTGTGACTGCAGCCTCTACCACCTGCTCCGGCGCTGGCACCAGCGGGGCCTGAGTGCTCTGCACGATTTTGAACGCGAGTACACATGCTTGGTCTTTAAGGTGTCAGAGTCCCGAGTGCGCTTCTTTGAGCACAGCCGGGTCTTCAAGAACTGCTCTGTGGCCGCAGCTCCAGGCTTAGAGCTGCCTGAAGAGCAGCTGCACACACAGGTGGGCCAGTCCCTGAGGCTCTTCTGCAACACCAGTGTGCCTGCCACACGGGTGGCCTGGGTCTCCCCAAAGAATGAGCTGCTTGTGGCGCCAGCCTCTCAGGATGGCAGCATCGCTGTGTTGGCTGATGGCAGCTTAGCCATAAGCAGGGTGCAAGAACAGCACGCAGGCATCTTTGTGTGCCTGGCCAGTGGGCCCCGCCTGCACCACAACCAGACGCTTGAGTACAATGTGAGTGTGCAAAAGGCTCGCCCGGAGCCAGAGGCTTTCAACACAGGCTTCACCACCCTGCTGGGTTGTATTGTGGGCCTGGTGCTGGTGTTGCTCTACTTGTTTGCACCACCCTGTCGCGGCTGCTGTCACTGCTGTCAGCAGGCCTGCCGCAACCGTTGCTGGCCGCGGGCATCCAGTCCACTCCAGGAGCTGAGCGCACAGTCCTCCATGCTCAGCACTACGCCACCAGATGCACCCAGCCGCAAGGCCAGTGTCCACAAGCATGTGGTCTTCCTGGAGCCAGGCAAGAAGGGCCTCAATGGCCGTGTGCAGCTCGCAGTAGCTGAAGACTTCGATCTGTGCAACCCCATGGGCTTGCAACTCAAGGCTGGCTCTGAATCAGCCAGTTCCACGGGCTCGGAGGGTCTCGTGATGAGCTAGACTGGCTGGGAATCCCCATGAGGGCCACATATCTGCTGCTTGCCCTGTTTGCTGCTGCAGTCTAGAGAACTGACCCGCTGGTGGGCGTGCTGTGCCTGGTCCCACAACTGCATGTGAGCCTTGACCCTACTGTAACAGTTGTAACACTGGTAAAAGGCTTGAGCCCCTCACTTGCTTCCTGCTCTGCCTAGCTCTGGACAAGGCCTCAGACTTCTAGAGCCTGCTTCCCCTAGGACCACAGAGTGACTAAATGTCCCATTAACATTACAGACTAAGCCAATCTGGTAAAAGCCCTTGCATCAGAGTCCCGGGACCACCCCCCAGGAGTTAATGCAGATATCAGGGTGTGGTATAAGAGAGGCTAGCATACCACACCTTCCCCTCCCAGCCTGGAGGGAGAAGGCAGCTCTGAAGATCCAGCTCCCACTCTGAGATGGAAGGAGGAAATGAGCCCTCCCTGTACTGAAAGAGGACCCAGTCTGCTGCTACCCGGCCTCCTGAAAGCTTTGCAACTCCTGCAGAGTCTGGTGGGCATGCACACCTCCTACAGGACCTTCCTGCAGAGTAGCCCTGCTGTCTTCAGCTACAGGCAGACCCAATCCCTAAGGCTCACAACCCAGCAGGAAAAAGCATAGATAGGTGACTAATCTGGGACTCTTGTCTCTGGAGAGCAGGAGGCCTCGCAAGAGCTGGCACTCATTTCAACCTAATGGCTAAAGAGAGCCCTCGGTTCATGCATCTGGCACTCCCACTGGGGTGGGTGTGGAAGATGGTCAGTGCCTGCCCCATGATGAGCTGGCAGTGCTGGCCTAGCTGACTACTATGGCATTTTGTAATAAAAGTGGTGCATGGTCATCGCTGGGCCTTCCCAGATGGGTCCCTTTGTGTGCTCAGCTCTTGATCCAGCAGGATGCAATGGCCATCAGAGAATAGCACATCTTCCAAGTTTGGGGATTTATGCCCCTGCAAGAGGTGTGGCTGAAAGCTAAGCCTTCCTACCCAGCCAAACCAGCTGCTGTTGATACCCGGTTAAGCAGTTTACACATCACCAGCTACTCTTTGCCTCAGTGTCCCAAACTAGATTCCAAAGTTCATTCTGAGACAAGGAAACAGAGGTACCATGAGGTTCTGCCCTACCAGCCCCTCCTCAAAGTGCACACCCAGTTCCCATGAGGGCCAGCAGTCCCCAATACTCACTCTGAGGTTGGACCGTGTACCAGGAGGCGTACCAGAATGCCAGTCACTGCCACCAGGATGGGGTAGTGGTCCACACTCTCCAGCCCTAAGGGGAGGGAAGGAAGATGAACCACTCATGTGGTTGCTTCTGCGGCAGAAGCTTCAGGCCGGGCTGACACCACTGACCTTTCCCACTGTTTTTCCTACTTAAGGCAAGCTGAGGCTGGGGGTGCACAGCATGGCTGTGCTGGACCTGAATGGAGACTCTAGCAGGAGCTCCTGGCAGAGAAGCTAAGGCCTGGGAGTGCTGAGGTGTGGGGCATCTAGATTCTTACCAGGTAGCCGTAGGGTAACTACACGGTCAAACAGGTTCCTCTCAGCTGTCACCCGGTTCAGCACCTGGTTCAGCAGCTGTGAGGGCAGAAGCCTATTGGTGGATGGGCAGGCGCACCACTTGAGTGATCCCCAGGGTACCTCCTCCTTGTCCTGATGGACACACCTGTGCCAGACGCCGAAGCAGCATCTCCGAGGTAGGGCGGGACCAGTCAAGGAATATTTCAGGTACCAGCGTGATGGTCATTTCCAAGACGCGCAACAAGCTGACTGACAGGTCAAAGCAGGTGGCACAGACCTTGAGCTGCCGGCTGTCCACAAAGTTCCGCTCCAGGCGTTCAGCAGCCTGTTGAATCTAAACCACCAGCAGGTAGCCAGTGAGCAGTCAGAAGCCTTGCAACACTGGGGAGCCTTGGTCTCTGCCCACCCCTTCTCCAACCCACGGAGTCCCACCACAGCCCACCTCCTGGATCATGCCGATGAACTCAGAGAAGGCCCAGTTGAGCTGGTTAAGGACACTGTTGAGAAAGCTCGGTGCCACATCAGACCCTTGTCGCAGCAGGTCCGCCATGTGCTGCTGCAACAAGGTCGAAGGGCAGGGCTCTGGGGCAGAGGAGAGCAGAGTTACCAGGGACTCCAGACAGGACTCCTGCCTGTCCTCCTGCACCACTGCTTTAAGAAGGCAGAGACGCCTGCCTACGGACGTTCAGCTCACAAAGGCAGACGAGCAGCACACTACTGCCTGGGAGGTTAGGAGCGAATCTGTCTCCCTCTTGCTGGGCAAGCCACAGGCTGCAGGTGTTTCCAATACCATCATTCCCCGTGGGCCAGAGAGTTGTGGGCCTGATCTGAAGCAAGTACTGAATCACATGCCTGTCGGGCAGATGTCATATAGACAAGACAACTTAAGACTGTTCCCACTAGTGTCAAGGCCAGCTTCATGAAGAGCCCAGACTGCCCTGCTGTCCTCTGCTGCCCTTGGTCTGGCCTTGGCATTTGGCTTAGGTGTTGAGTGCCAAGTCTGGGCTGGAAGGGCAGTAGTAACCAGAGCTCTCAGCCACAGCTGGCCTGACATAGCTCTTCAGCCCTCTGTGGCAAATCAATAGTTCCTGCACACAGGGATGTATCAGCCCCATGCCCTTCCCCACTTGCAGCTCAGGTCTGTCCTGGAGTCCAGGTGAAGGTATTTAGCAAGGAAGAACTTGCTGTGTGAATCTATACAAGAGTTTTGGCCTCTCTGGGAACATCCAGAGACCAAGACGCTGGCTTCAAGGCCAGAAACCCTAGTGAGCCCAGTAAGGAGTGTGGTGAGCCCCCTCTGCAAGCTGTAGAGCCTAAGGTCTTGTCCAGGTCAGATAAAGGCCCTTGTGCTAAGGAGACTTTGAAAGTCTCTGTTCCTAGCCACATCTATAGCCCTTTCTGGGTCCTGATTAGTTTCTAGCTTGTGTCCCCTCTTGAGTCAAGGGTCCAAGGCCAGAAGATAAAGAAGGCAGATACACTTCATGGCTACGGCTGGGAGTATGGAGGCAGGCAGAGGGCAGGCAATGTCTCTACCCTCCATGAGCTTCCACCAAGCTGGAGGGCTCCCTTCACTGTTAACCTTCACTACAAGCCCAAAGCGAACAAAAGGTCTCCTGGGGCATCCCTGGGCTAGAGAGGAGCAGAAATGGGAGCCCAAGGGAAAGGTTAAAAGCGGTAGGCTTGGAGAAGCAGGAGACTCAAAGACACTGAGGACAGCAGCAAAGGGCTACCAGCCTCTCTGGAGCTGTCACCAGGGCTGGTCTAACCTGAACACTCACTTTGGAGGCTGGGCAAATTGGCATCCTCTGGCTTAGTTTTCAGCAGGTGTGGCAGCCGTGTATAGCGGTACCCAAACCCACAGCCCTGGGGAGTGAAACAGCAGGAGTTAGGGGCAGGGTAACATTTCCTTCCAGCCGGCCTTAGCGACTCCCCTCAGGTCAGGCTTACCCTCCAAAGCCGCACCAGGATCCAGTTGGTCTGGGCCCAGGGCCGTTGCTCATAGGGTGCCAAAAGGTTCCTCACCATGGCGATGCGCCTAAGAAGGTAAGGGATGGCAGGAATAGGGCAAGGATGGGCATGGTGCTGTACAGAGTTGGGTATGTATTCCCCAAGCTACTCACTGCTCCTCAGGGATCCGTTCCACAGCCCGCAGGGAGTGTGGGTAGCACACATAGCTGGCGAGGGCCTGCATCAGTGAGTCTCGAATGTCTGTCAGGATATGTTATGCCTCAGCAAGTCTCTGGTGTGGGCTAAGAACCCCAAGCCTAATGCCCACATGGCCACTGTTTAGGTAGAAAACAGCTTTCCAGCCATGCCATCCCACCCCCATTCCCATGGTCCTCTGGGACAGGCCATCCCACCCCCATTTCCAAGGCCCCCTGGAAGACATCTCACCAGTGCCTACTATTCGAGGGTCAGCAAAGTGTTTGGCGAGGATGGCAGCTAAGCGGGTCAGGGTCTCTTCATAGCCTGCAAAAGAGGGCAGTGAAGACTGCGGCCAGGAGTAAAGGATCCAGAGAAGACGTGTCCTTTGTCAGTGTGGGCGGGCTTGTGTAGCAGAACCTAGAGCTGGCTGTGGGAGCCAGTCTGGACCCATGTTAGCATCTGAGGACATTGGGCAAAGTGATACACTATAATGTCAATTGGGAAGGGGATTGATTAAGGCATAGATCCACTGTGGGGATTGGACAGATCCAAATCTGAGCCTGACCTGGGCTCTAACTCATTCTGGAACATGCCTGGTAACTCAACAGTCAAAGTCCCTTGGTCCCCATAGTTCAGTCTTCAAAGACAGAAGTAATACCGAGGACTGGGCCAGGCACAAGGCAAGTGAGGGCCCGCCATCTCACCGCTACTCTGAAGCCCCATTGCCTGGCCCAGCTTGGACCAGTGACCTTAACGAAACAGGTTCTCACGAGCCCCAGCAAGACTCCATCTTGCTATAATGACAAGCTGCTCTGCCTATCTCACGGCCGCTCTGGGACAATAGCAGAGGGGCAGAGTGAAGAGCCAGTTGGCTGAGACCACAGCAGCCATCAGCAACACCAGCAAAGGAAAGAGCTAGGGGCCCCACCCAGTTACTGTCCTGCTGCTTCTAAGCCTGCAGGCACTAATTCAGTACAAAAGTTTAATGTGTGTGTGTTTGGGTCATGACAATGAACCTGGGCCTGCCAAATTCAGTCTGCAGGTCTCTTTCTGTGCTCCCCACCCCCCAGATCATGACTGGCCCCATCACCTGGGAGTTCCTCCATGCTGTGCACAGGGCCAAAATAGTTCTTAAGGGCACTGTAGCTGTTGATAGCCACACTTAGGTAGAACTCAGGCATGAAGGCAAAGAGAGACCCCGTGCGATCCCCATGCTCAATGGTCCGTAGGCAGACACGTAGCAACCAGTAGATATCCAGCATTTTCTCCTGCAGGAGGCACAGAGGATGTATTTACTGCGAGGGTCACAGGAACCCAGGCTGGCCTAGGTCGCAGAAAGGCCTACCCAGGACAGTGGCCTCACAACTGAGGCCTGGACTGCAGGAAGAGTGAGCAGAGTGTAAGGTGGAAAAATGGAGTTCTCACTATGACCCAAGCGAGAACCCATTAGGAAAGGTGATGAGACTTTCTAGTACAGAAAGACCATAGAAACAAGGGGGAAAGGAACTAACTGTGAGGGGGGCGGGGCGTGACACTGTCCAGGCCTCAGACAGTAGAGGAAAGAACTGGATAGCCAAGACTAGGGAGACGTTAGACGTTGATGGGCTGCGTTGCCCACACACCAAGAATGGTGTCCCCATTTCTGAAGCTGAAGGCCATGGAGCAGATTCAGGACTGGTGCAGAGAGGGAGTATAGCCCGGCACACTGAGCATGAGAGAGCTGCGCATGCTACCCAAGAGTCTGTGTGCAGGAGGCAGGCAAATTTGGTCTGGAACTCCAAGCAGAAGCTGGTGGGAAAGGGAGGGCAGCCATAAAAATGGCCCTGTTCCCACAGTGAGGCTCTCAGAGTCTCTATCAGGATTAAGTGATGGGGCATAGGACACAAGAAGGTGCCACAGCCCAGCTCAGAGTCACAGTCTGCACTTGACCCCAGGACCTGAGAAAATACACAGAGGAATGGGAAATGGGCCTGGGCCACCCATGGGCAGTGGGTGCATCACCACCGAGGCTGGGGACTGGGCACACGACTGTGAGCACTATCGCAGAGAGGTGGGGCAGCCTGTGCTTGACCAAGAGTGGGGGAGGGGAGGAAGCTAAGATGGCAGGAGAGAGTGAGTGCCGTGGGCAGCTGTAGTCCAGGAAAGCACTCACACTTTAATAACAGGCAGGGCAGGGAGGGAAGAAGGAGCGCTGGAGATGCAGGAAAAGGAAGCTCAGGAAAGGAGGGCTGGGCTGCCATGAAAAGCCTGCCTCTGATGTCACACTCAGCAGCCAAAGATGGGAGTCACTCTTGGTCTGAGATTCAGAATACGACAAAGATGTCCATCTTTGCCACTAATTCTATTCAACATAGCACGGGGGATCACAGCCAGGAAACTTAGGCAGGAAAAACAAGAGCAAGGCATCCAGATTGGGATGGAAGAGAAAGTCACCCGTGCTCACAGACACTGTCCCAAAGGTCACACACAGAAAATTAGAAACAAATTCTGTGAAGTTGTACGATACAAAATGAAAACTACTAAATACTGCTGGAAAAAACTGACACAATCAGAGACATCTACATTCATGGGCTGTTGGTGTAATACTGGTACAATACTGGTGCTGACCAAAGGAATCTACCGCTTCCAACAACGTTGTGGAAGAAATGGAGACCTGGGACTAGAGAGGTGCCTCAGTGGTTAAGAGTACTTGCTGCTCTTTCAGAGGACCCAAGTTCGCTCCCCAGCACCCACACAATGGCTCACATGGGACAGCACCCAAATACGTACGGCAGCCTTTACTGAATGAATGAGCAGGTGAAAGAAAGTGAGAAGCGGCCAAGAGACTCAAGAGGAGGCAGGTGAGTTAGGAGCACATGTAGACAAGAAGGTCAGGTTCAGGGACTAGCCCAGCAGGCATGGGTGGCGCCATTAATGCCCGAGAGGAGGGGTGAGGAGAGAAGGCAGGGAGGGGCAGAAATGACCCTTAAGTCACAGACACGAGGGAATGGCAGCAATATGTGTCAGTGCCCCAAGAAGGCAGGGGTCCTTGAGGGTCCTGGTGCAACCTTGCCTGGCCAACAGTCAAACACGGAGGCTGAAAACGGGCATGCTGGGGAGGGTCATGCTACTCACCTGTGAGTAGACTGTGGCGTGGACCCAGGCAAGCCTGCGACTCAGATGGTCCAGCTTTTCTGAGAAAACCTTCTGGCTCTTGGTCAACTCTGCAAGGATATCCTTCCTCTGACCCCCCAAGGAGAAAAAAGACAATCAGAATATGGCCTCATGTCCATATCTCTCACCAGACAGTCTGGGATAGGCTCTACTAGTGCCCAAGGCAGATTAGGGGTTGCGGCTCTGCTTTCCAAACTCATTTCTGCCAGTGCTGACCAGTGGTGACGGTGAATCCCTAGAACAGGGCCCTGGCTAAGCCCTCAGGCTGTACAAGTGAGGGGTCTGAGCTGGTGTGAGCATCCAGGACACAGGATCAGATTGCAACATCAATAGCTGGCTAGGCCCGAGGCTTTGGTGACAATGGGAACAGAAGGACTGTTAGGGAGGCCCAGTCTAGCCTAGGCATACTGTAGCAGAGGGGCTCCAGGGACTGGGAGAGCCAGCCCAGCTTCCTGCTGACTCAGTGGCTAAGGAGGCACTCAGGGTCCATCCATTATTAATGAGGATGATGGGTTTGCATCAGCACTTAGTGGGCAGGGGTGGGGGAACCTTGGCACCGACTGCAGCTGGTCGATGGGGCTCAGGTTATATAGGCCCCTCAGCCAGCCTTGCTCTTAACACTCAGTGAAGTCAGGGCAGGGACAAGGGAAAATGTCGGGGCAACCCCAAGACCAGATTGTCTTTTGTGGGATGCCCCAGCATCCCTCCAAGTATACTTAGGACCCTCCAGGTATACTGTTCTGCGCAACAAACTTTTTTTTTTTTTTTTGGTTTTTCGAGACAGGGTTTCTCTGTATAGCCCTGGCTGTCCTGGAACTCACTCTGTAGGCCAGGCTGGCCTCGAACTCAGAAATCCGCCTGCCTCTGCCTCCCGAGTGCTGGGATTAAAGGCATGCGCCACCACGCCCAGCTCGCAACACTCTTCTGTCCCAGCACCCACCTGCTGGTCCCAGCCTTACCCTTTTAGGGCACCGACGGAGCTTGTCCTCTGTGTCTCTCAAGGCCATTGCATACTCGTTGACATCATCAGACACACCCACCATCTAGAGTATCGAGCACCACATATTCAGGGTCACCCTTGGGTACCTTAACAAGGCTTTAAAAAACCTAGTCTGGACCCAGCCTGCAAAGTTCCCAAAATTGGGCCTCTTCCTACAAATACAATACAGGTCAGGGCCAGGCAGTAACGTACTCGCATGCACCAGCGCCCCCCAGGCAAGTGTGAAAGTATTCACACACCCCGCCATGAAGGGACTAACAGTGCAAACCTTGCCCAGCTGCTGGTGAACGCTGAGGTTATACATCATGACTGTGCCATCCAGGACTTCCAACAGCGAGTTCTCAGTAAGTGGCTGCTCAGGCTCTTCAGGGGGCCTCCCCAACAGCAGGCCCTCATTCCAATGGCTGCCCTCAACTGGGGAGCACAACACAGCATGAGAGGCAGGCTCTGGCATTTGGTTCTGGTTTGTTTGAGAGTCTCAGTATGCAGACCTGGCTGACCTTAAATTCAGAGATCTGACTACCTGTTTTACTAGGGCTCCGATAAAAGGTGGCACTGCCACAGCCAGCTTCTTTTTTTCTCTTAAATATTCACAAGCTCCTGGGCCTTCCAGGAGGAGAGGGGATTCCCTGTCTCTTCCTTGTCCAGGAGGGGAGCTTCAGGGAGAATGGGTCAAGAGAGGGTGGGGTGCAGGGCGCAGCACCAGGACCTATTTTTGTAGTATTGATTTCATATCTTCAGATTGTGCTTCCTGTGCCCTTGGGATGTGGCCAGACCTCAAGGTGGTAGGGAATCGGGGGAGGAGGGGAGTATTTGCCAGAGAAGGGGTTGTACACAGCAGACGGTGCCTTAGCAGCTCTGCCCTGCACCTACTGTCCTCACGGGTCCTCTGTTCCACATTCAGTGAGCGGACTTTGACTTTCTCCATGGTGCTCAGAAGCCGCCGTGGGGTCATGAGGCTCACAGCTGCCGTGCTGAGGAAGCGGTTGGCTCTGCCCAGGGTTGGAGAACTGAGCCAGCCTGGCCGGGGCAGGGGCAGTGCCCCTCCGATGGCCAGGGCTTGCATCGGACGCTGTGGTAGAGAAAGGGGGTCAGAGGCTAATCTGGCTTCCAAGACTAGGGTCTAGGTAGAAATCTCTCGATGCACAGGGTTGGGGGACGGGACAGGGAGGGGTCATGCCTCCATTCCATGCTTCCCTGGTGAGAAGGCCCTTGCCTACACGGAGAGAAGCCGGACCTGGGTCATACCCCTGCCTACAAGATGAAGGAAAAGCCCACATGAAGCAGCCTCTACCTGTCCCTCCTGCCACACCTGGGCCGCTGTGGGGGCTGGTTCTTCGTCCTCGTCCAGGTCATCCATGGTGGCTGCCTGGAGCTCCAGGGGGTCAATCACGATGTTGGCTTTGGAAGCAAGGTCATCTGAGAGACATGGCAGGATGGGAGGCTTAGGCCGAGGCACAACAGGGACCACAGGGGAACGGATCTGAGTGGTGATGGCATCGGCAGGCTGGGCAGGCGGGCTTGCACAGCCTACTCCCACTGGGCTTCCCTACCCTTTTCCCCTCTTACTTCAACCCAGCCTTCTGTCTACAGCTCAGGGGGCCCCTCCTCTAGCTACAACTAGCAGCAGGAGGCACCCCTCATTAGAGCAGCCCCTGGATCTAGAGTTTCCTGTTGCTTCCAGCTGACTGTTGAGAATACGAGGTCACAGGCTTCACAGAGTCCTGTGTACCTCACTTTGTAGACTCTCCAAGCACGTGTCTGCCTTGGGCTTTGCTCCTCCTCCTCGCTGGGTTTGTAGGCATCTCCAACACACTGGCCTTGGCATCTCAGCCTCCAGCAGCCCCTCTCACCCTGACAACACCCAGTCACAGAGCCTCTAGTGTAATCAGGCTATCCAGTGCTAACCACCCCTGCTTCCCTGGTGCAGGCCTCTATCCTCCATAGGCTGGAGACCTGTACCCCCTTTCAGCTGTCCCCCTGCAGACGATCCTCCCACTTCAGCAGCCAGAGAGAGCTTCTCCCCAGCCTCAGTCAGGGCTTCTGAAGCGTCCGTAGGAGGTTTGCACCGTCTCTGTGGCCTGTCAAAGCCTCGATTGGCCTCACTCCCCAGTCTCCTGCCTCAGACTTCACCTCTCAGCCTGTCTGTAGGCCACAGTGGATGCTTCTGAATTTTGTTGTTGCTATTTTTTAACAGTGTTTTTGGATTTTATCCTTTTACTTGTATGAGTGTTTCTGTACATGTACGGCATGCATGCCTGATGCCACAGACATCTGAAGAAGGCGCTGAGTTCCCTGACACTGGAGGTGCAGACCATTGGTAGCTGCTCTGTGGGAGGAAGCAAACCCTGGCCCTCTGCTACAGTAACAAGTGCTCACAATTGCTGAGCCAAATCTCAGGCCCTGTGCGCTGCTTTTTAAAGTAAGGGTCTCACTATATAGTCCTGGCTGATCTGGAACTCACTATGTAGACCAGGTTGGCCTTGAACTAATGGAGATCTTCCTGCCTCTACCCTCCAGAGTGCTGGGACTAACAATGTGCCATCACAATCTGCCTATATTTGCCATTCTTGCCCTTGGGTTCACAGTACCACAGGCCCTTTGCACTGGAAGTGAACTGTTCATCAGTGAAGGCTGCTCAGACAGCACTGCACTCCCCTTACAGGATCCTAATCCCGTGCTGTCATAGCTATTCCATCAGAGCATGCCTAGCCAGTCTCTTGTGCCCACAGAAGGCTCTGCTGGCTAAACGGGAGATCAGATACAGCCTAGCAGGTCACTCTGTCTCAACAGTTAAGAGAGTCTTGGGCGCCCTCTGGTGGACACAGCACAGCAGACTCAGAGACTGCTCCTACCCAGCCTCCACTCACCTTTAAGGGTCTTTCGGAGGTGTGAGAGGAGGCCCCCAAGGCGCTGAAGGTCGAAGTAGTCTACCTTGCCATTATAGAAGATCTGGGGTGGGATATAAGCCTCTGCAAGGAGTCAGGGATAGAGATTCAGCAGGAGAGTTCTCAGAATCATATGCTACCCTCTAGCCTTCTGATCTTGGCCATCTACAAGCCCAGGCAGACAGGAGAGCCAGAACCCAGGCCTCCTTGACTCTCCCACTCCTTGTGTTTTAGGTTAATGCCAACAACTGTAGAACTTGGGGTGGAGAGAATTCTTGGCAGCTGGTTACTCAAAAGAGCAGAAGGACAAACCATGAGACATCCCCCAATCCAGAGTGCATATCCTGTCTCCTACTGGCCCCTGGGGACACTGTATGCCCAAACACAGGAGCCCCAGTAACCCAATCAAGGCAGCTGTACAAAGGACTGCACAGAGATCCAGTACCAGGTCTGAGGAGCGAAGCCTGTCACAGGCAGCAATGTTTAGAGGCGGTCAGACAATGGAGGCCTAAGGCCCCAGAGCGTGGGGTTCTTGAAATGGACTTAACTGGGCAGAAGGCCCAATAGCCCCCACAATCAGCTCAGCTCTCTACAACCCCAGGACCTACACTAGGCTGCTTCAACCCAGCCTTGGCAACCCGGGTCTGCTGTCACTTACCCTCACTGAAGGAAGCACGGGGGTTGGAAGCTTTGTATTCATCCCAATAGAAGCGCAAGGCAGACACCAGCCGGTGTAGGAAGCAGACCATGTACTCAGGGGGACAGAGCACGGGTGTGTTCTAGGGGCATATGACAGAAAACATGTTCTGGTGCCAGCCCAGAGCCCAGCTCACTCCTCATTCAAGGCTGTGCCCTAGGATCCCAGGAGGGAAAGGCAGCAGAGGACAGAGGCAGGTGAGACAGGAGTGAGGAAGGCTGAGGTGGCAGGTGCCCAGGCTACAGCCCCTACAACCCAGCCAGGAGCCCACAGGGGCCACCCTAGAGGGTACTTACCCGCCGGCCGCTGGCATTCTCCTGCAGAAACTTTCGGAATTTTGTCAGAAAGATGTACCTAGAAGCTTCACCCTTCAAGGGATGGGGAAAACAAGGCTGTGCTGAGCTGAGGATTCTGCACCTTACCCTGTGCCCTGCCAGACGAACATAAACTGACCCTGCTATCTGGGGTCAGAGCCCAAAACTGCATACCTCCAAGCCATCGACCCACACAGGCGTCTTAGGTCACCTACCCCATTGTCATCTTTATTGTCCAACAGCAGCTTCAGGATCTGGACCTGCAGTTCTTCCACCACTGGGATAGGGCAAGGAATATGGCCCTTAGGCTCCCAGGAGTGGTAGCAGGTAGAAATTTTGTCAGACCTCCAGCACCTGGGTACCCCAAGCCTACCCTAGGTATGGTCACCAACTGTTCCTCTTATGTATACAAATTCCCTCTCCCTACCCAAGGCCTGAGGCAGGGGCTGACCTTCAATGCGTTTCTTGAGTCTTTGGCAGCCACGCTCGTAGGCTCGCCTCCGCTGCCGCTCTTCGGTGGTCTCCTCCCTTGCTTCCTTACCATCTCTGCTCTACGCAGGGATAGAGAATGGGAGAGAGCGGGGGTTTCCTATGGACTGACTTACACGAGACTACTTCACACAGAAGACACCCAGGTACGCTGGGCAGGCCCTCACTCTGCCAGCTCCCATCCCACTCCAGGTCTGCCCACCTCCCTGCTGGAGCGATGGGGCCACCAGGTGGTGGGAATGAGTTCCTTCAGGCCAGCTTCCTCCACACGCAGAGGACTCTTAATATAAAAGAAGACCACGGACAGGAGCATGTCAAAACTGGTGCTTGTCAAGGAAGAACTTGGTTCTCCAGAGAACCTGGTACACACGAGCCCTCTCCCAGAAGCCCACCTTGATATACCCACCACAGCTCTCCCACCATCAAAGGTACTGATTTCACCATGTGACTATCTCTTAGATTGTGAACATTAAGAAAGATCTATGGTTATCAACCCAGCAAGCCTCATGCCCAGCAGGGGTATGATAAAAACTTGTCAGTGGAACCGATGGTCCTAGCTCAGGCCTCAGCTTTGCTTCCTGTGTTTCCATTGGTTTCTGCCTACTAGAAGCTGAGAGAGACTAGATTAAGACGCTTTCTGCTTAGGCCTCCTGGTCAGTTAGCTCATAACACTGGAGAAGAGGAAGACTGCCTCTTCAGAGAACACCTTGACTGTGGGCACACACGAGAGGCTCTGGGACCTTCGCACACCTCCATAGTCACAGTGAAGAATAGCCCTGTTTGGGCAGCCTGGTGGCAGCCAGGAGCTGCCTCCTCCCTTTTGCCTTCTCTGCTCTCTGTAAAGGGGTTGGGACTTCTGAACCTTTCTCAAAACACCTGGCTTGATGAACACTGCCCTCTGCTGATGTTAGGAGGTACTACATGGCAGGTCTGCCTGGCATCAGGATACAGGACATTGCTAAGCAGGAACTTGCGGGACTTCTCGTGTCTCAGGATGGACATAGTGAGGCGCAGGTAGTGGATCTGTGGAGAAGGCAGACTCAGAATAGGCAGGTGAGGCTCAGGGGGCTCAGGGCAGGGACATGCTCCCACCTGTAGACCCAGGTCTGGGACGATGGGTGAGAATCGGTAGAGACGTAGCAGAGACATCATCAACTGCTTCAGGCAATCCTGTACCTCATAGTCCTGGGAAGAGATGCTAGGGCAGCCATGATGGGGGCCTTTTCAAAGGCCCTACCATCCCTCCCTTACCCATGATGGAGTCCGACAGCCTGGCCAGAACCTGGAGTCAGAAATCTTACCTCCATGAAGAGCCACAAGAGGTCCAAGATCTGGTGTACCACAGACTGCGCCTGCTCAGGTGTGCCCTTCTCCACAACGCCCAGCAGGAAGCTCATTAGCACAGCCTCCACCAGGTATACCTTGCGCTGTGGCAAAGGGTAGACACTAGTAGAGTTGTGGCCTCCTGCTCTACTCAGGAGACCTCTTCTTGTGTTGAAGAAGCATGCCTCAGACACCAAGCCTTGAGTCCTTTAAGCTGAGCCCCTTCCAGAGTCTGACTGAGGGACGAGAGGGGCTCCTGGCCCATAATCTCTCTCTCTGGGGCTCTATGCATGGCCCTGTTTCCTTAGCCTGGGATATCACTATCCTTCCTTCCTGGCCCTGTTTCCTTAGCCTGGGATATCACTATCCTTCCTTCCTGGCCCTGTTTCCTTAGCCTGGGATATCACTATCCTTCCTTCCTGGCCCTGTTTCCTTAGCCTGGGATATCACTATCCTTCCTTCCCAGGATGCTCTCCTTCAGGTCTGTGGGCTGCGGTTACACGGAACCCTGGCAGGTAACACACTGAGCACCTGAGGCCCCGGAAGATGCACGCATCCAACACAGACACACCTGGCATGGCCCCCTCTGCCCTTCCCGCCATCTCCTCACCAGTAGCGGTGCAAAGTGATGGAAGATGTGGGCCAGCGTGAGGAGGACAGTGGGCTGCCCCTGTAGCTGCCACTCAGAGCTCTCCGTCTCCACCAGTCGCCCTTCCTGTTGGGTGGAGAAAGAATGAGGGCAGGCGGGCTAGGGTGGGAGCCCAGTTCGCCCAGCCCAGACCCTAGCTCACCACAGGGTCCAGCTCCACACTTAGCACTGCCTGGAAGCAGCCCAGCAACCTCTGTGCCCGGACCAGGTCAGCAAACGGAGGGTCCTGCAGGGGCCGGAAGCCCGCAACTGGGTAGGTGCCACTGAGTTAAGCCAGCAATGCCCGACCTGAGGCTTAGATGCATGGTCTCTCTCCTTTGTTCCCTCCCTTTCTCCCAGCCAGAGCTTAACCAGAGGTGCAAGCTGCAGGGCACACCCCATCTGCATCCAATTCTCTGCCTGGTCAGGGACTTTGTAGGGGAAAACCCCTTTGTCATTTCATGCTTATCTGCTCAATGGAGACAGCTAACAGCACCCACCTTAAAAGGACTTTTGTCCTTGGGCCAACCTAACTAAGATGCTTCTTGTGTACATACTGCAGCAGCTAGGCCTACCACCGGCCCACAGTGCTCCTGGAGTAGGGAGACCCTTATCCTAGATGCCAAGCCACCCACAGCCACCTTCCCAAAATGATATCGCAAAGGACGATTGCCAAAGTTGAATGCCACAGACTCCTTGAACGACAGGCTGATGGCTGGGAAGTACGCCATTCCTAGGCCCCTGGAAAGGTTCTCAAAGGCAGTGCCCAGTGACACGCCATTCCTGGGAAAGGAAGAGGAAGGTCGGTAAGCCAGTGCTCGAAGGGGCTGACTGCCCACCTTGGCCTGTGAACGGGGCCTGCTTCCCTTAGAGGAAGCAGGAAACTGGGGCAGTCTGGCTGTGTCTGTAGACAGAGGGAGGAGACTCACAGGCAGAAGGACAGAGTCCCATCATCCAGATCAATCAGGCAGCTGACAATGTCCCCTGCGGCCCACGCCTGTCACGAAAGGAAGCCTTACAGCCACAGAGCACAGTAGCCTGCCTAGCCCGCATCCCAGCTGCATTTCTAGGACCACACAGGAAGGACTCGGAGTCTCCAAACCTCTTGACTCTTCCCTGGTACCTAAAATTCTTCACAGCTAGCCCATGGCTCCAGACAGCAACCTGGGGTGGTGATGAGGTTGGCCCTCACCTTGCCATAATTCGTGGTGGTCACGTTCCACTTGCGCACTCGGTTGCCGTCATAGGCATAGGAGTTGTGTGTGTCTCCAACCCCTTCCTAGAAAGGAACTGCTTGTGAGGTCTGGGGAAGATGGGTAAGGTTACTAACCTAATACCCTCATGACTTTAGAGAAGAGGTGTGACTTGTATACTAGGTGCCCTTGAGTAGAATGGGGCATATTCCATAATCACTGGGAAGCCCATTATCAGGCAGGCTCCTGAGTGGCTCTGGGAGCTGTTTTGAGGACGCCTGCAACAGAAGACCCTCTTTGGGAGAGCCCCTTCCCTCGAGTGTACCTCCTGATTAAAGCGGCAGTTGATGGTGCACCAGCCGATCTGCATGAGCCCTTGGGAGGAGATGAGCACCTCATAGATCCACTTCCCTACAAAGAGCAGCGTTAGGCCAGCAGGTGAACGGAGCCTGACTTGCCTCAATCTCTTCCTAACAACCTGAGCCTTAGTGGGGTGAGCTCACCTTTGTACACACATGTGGTGGAGCGGATAGTGCCAAAGTTGCTGTGTCCGATCACCTGGGTGGAGAAAAATGTGGCATTTCTCTCCAGGCACGTAGGTTGTCCCTAGCTGAGTTTGCATTGGTGGCACAAGTCTGTCATGGCCAACCCTGCACTGTGTCTGGTTGAGGTAGGAGAAACTACCCATGTCCAGAGCTTCTGGGACAGGCATAATGGGACTCTGAGCTTTGCTGAAAGGGTTGCAGGTAGTGACTGTATCATGGTGTCAGGAATATGTCAGGGGTGTTAAGGGCTGACACCATGGCTTGGAGTGGTGCCAAGATAGGTGTATGGCTACCTCCATCAGGATGAACACGTAGCCATCAGGAAAGCATAGAGGATGGGACTGTATCACGAAGGGCTGAGTTGGGGGCCCATGACACATCTCCACTCACCCCCAGGAGATCATCGTCCACAAGGAGAAGCCCCTCAAAGCCTCCTGTGTGGTCTAGGACTACAGTAGATGGGCCAAGTCGGCCTTCAACTTGTCCTGGGAAGGGAGATGTGTGAAATCAGGGATGGCAGAGGGTCTGACAGACACAAGGGAGACGTGAGCTGTGCAGAGAACTCCAGGATTCAACACCACATTCCTCACCCACCCTCCTTGCTCCCGAGAACACCTCCTACCCTGGCTCTCGTCGTCTTCACTGTCCACCTGTAGCAGCTGGTCCACGTGCTCAGGCAGGTTATGGAAGTTCAGCGGTTTCCTAGGGAATGAGAGATGCTGGGGACCTACAAACTCTTGAGCTCAGCCAAACAGTAAGTCCCTGTCACCTTTCTCCTTGAGCACTGGAGAATGGCTGGTTGAAGCTCCAGACCAGCGGGTCTCAACCTTCCTCAGTGATAAAATGATTTCTGGGGTTGGAGAGGGCTTGGTCATTAATAGCACTGATTGCTCTTCCAGAGGTCCTGAGTTCAATTCCCAGCAACCACATGGTGGCTCACAACCATCTGTAATGGGATCTGGTGTACTCTTCTGGTGTGTTTAAAAAGAGTGACAGTATACTCAATGTACATAAAATAAATAAATCTTTTTAAAAAATGATAGCTTCTTCCTAACTGTAATTTTGCTACTTGTGAATCGTACTGTAAATACCTGATATGCAGCTCCTAGAGAGGTCACAACCCACAGGTTGACAACTACTGCTCTAGAAAAAGGGCCCGTCTGGTAAGCCAGCATACTGGGTTGGCCACTAAACTAAAACTTACAAGCAGCCAGATTGGCACATGTACCTCAGGGCTGTCTAAAAATGGAAACTCATCAGTCTCAGGGTTTGTCTTACAAGCAAAAGGAGCAGAGTTCAATACCAGGAACACATATTAAAAAAAAAAAAAAAAAGTTGGATGTGATGGCCTGTGTGTATAATTTCAGTGTGGGGAAGAGGAGTCAGGTGGAAATCTCGGCCTTACTGGGGAGCCAACTAGACTATTTAGCAAGTTTCAGGCCAGTAGGAGACCCTGCTTCAAAACATCAAACAAGCAAGCAAAAAGAGGCCACTGTCTAAGGGTTGATACACAACTTTTCCCTCCAGCCTCCACTTGCACCCCCTACCCCCCCACCCCTGTTCCTTCACTCCCCAAAGTGCACACACCAAGCGCAAGCTCACCCCACCCTGCTAAGCCTTAATCCCTTATCTGTGAACAAAACAACAGAACAGCTGGATCGAGATTCAGGCTGGAGAGATGGCTCAGCAGGTAAGAGCACTGACTGCTCTTCCAAAGGTCCTGAGTTCAAATCCCAGCAACCACATGGTAGCTCACAACCACCCATAATGAGATCTGACACCCTCTTCTGGCACATCTGAAGACAGCTACAGTGTACTAATGTATAATAATAAATAAATCTTAAAAAAAAAAAAAAAAGATGTGAAGATTCCAGGGAATGGCATGCGCTGCCCTGTAGCTCACAGCCTATCGTCTCTCAGACGCATCTGTATCGATTCTGGGTGAGAAAGTGAGGCAGGAGACCAGGCTGGGAGGAATGCCAGCTGCTAGGTTGGCCGGCCAGCGCCAGGATTAATCTAGTCCTTAACCCTAAACCCATGGTTCTTTTTGCAGCTACCTGCCCCACTACTTAGTCAAGGGAGACTAGGCCCATGGGGTATGATCTGGCCGTATGAAGGGCTCAGTCCCTGAGAGGCAGGCTGGCCCTATCCCATACCTTCCTGTCTTTGGGTGGCCAACAGAATGTGTGCCCCATCTACCACAATCTTTTGCAGCCAAAGCCAAAAGGGCTGGGCAGCTGCCTAACCCTCTCAGCACTCAAGCACACTGAATGAAAAGGGCCTATTAGGCTGGGCATGGTCGCACATACCTTTAATCCCAGCACTCGGGAGGCTGAGGCAGAAAAAAAAAAAGTGAGTTTGAGGCCTAAGTGGGCTACACAACAAGACATGGGGGTGGAGGGGAGGAAGAAGGAAAGAGAGAGGGACAGGGAGAGGGAGAGGGAGAGGGAGAGGGAGAGGGAGAGGAAGAGGGCACTGACCTCAGCTTAGCTCCTAAGAATAGCAGGCAGTATTAACAAACAGAAGGACTTGGCGGAGCAGAGGCCCAATGCCCATACAGATCCAGTTCATATACTACCAGCACCTGTTCCCCCTCTAATCTCAGTACCTGTTCTACTCATCTACCTAAAACCAGCAGGCTCTGAAGTGTTATAAATGTGCAGAGCACCGGCTCCCACGAGACAGTTAATCCTCAGGTTCACGGGCCACATGCCGTCCTGCTCTAAGACAGGACTGAACCCAAACTGCTGGAGGTAGATTGGGCAAAGCCCCCTCTTCACCCCTGCAGAGCTCCAGGCTGAAGTCAGGAGCCTGCAATATCCTCACCCAGCCAGTAATGAGGACAGCTGAAGGCAACCCTCTCTCTGAATACCCCAGTAGTCCAAAGGCAAAAGGAAGCTTCCTTAAAAGCCATCCTTGCAAGCCTATGATTTAGGAGCTGTGCTTTGTGCCTATGTCAGCAGCACACATAGTGGTGGGCAGCTGCTCTGAGATGGCCCCCACAGAGGCACTGCCCGTTTACCAGACTCTTGCCTGCCCTTTCGGGGATTTCCCAGGTCCTGGCCTAGAATCCTACATCTCATCAACTGGTGACAGATGGCCCTGCTTCCTGGTGGTCACAGCACTAGCAGTAGCATCTGCTGGTGGTCACATCGGGTAGGAATCAGATAGCCCTGAGAAGAAGCCAGAATTTGATAGGGGTGGGGATGTAGGGGGTGAGGTGTGTGTGTGGGGGGTGAGGGTGGACAGGAACCCTGCAGAGCAGGCTGACCACCCTACTACTTAAATAGAACAGGCAATGAGGCTGTCTTTGGGGGACTTCCCAAAGAGTAGAGATTGTGAACAATAAAACAGTTACACGATTCAGGGAACACACAGGTAGGGACATTCATGCTTCACCACAGGAGAAAAACCTATGTGTCCCCACAGACAAATTAAGTTGGCAATAGTCTCAAAAGAGCTTGTAGGATATGCATGGTGCCTGGATTTCCATCACCAGGGTAGCTAAGGCAAGAAGCTTATGAGTTTGGGACCAGCCTGGGCTATATAGCAAAATCACTTTTTTTTTCTTTCTCAAGACAGGGTTTCTCTGTGTAGCCCTGGCTGTCCTGGAACTCACTTTGTAGACCAGGCTGGCCTCAAACTCACAGAGATCTGCCTTCTTCTGCCTGCTGACTGTTGGAATTAAAGGTATATGCCACTGCTGTCCAGCAAAATCCTTTCTTAAAAAAAAAAATTTTTTTTTAATTTATATGAGTACACTGTTGGTCTCTTCAGACACACCAGAAGAAGGTGTGTCTGAACCTTGTGGTTGCTGGGAATTGAACTCAGGACTTTTGGAAGAGCAGGCAACACTAATGAGCCATCTCTCCAGCCTCCCGGCCCTCCCCCCACCTTTTTTTTTTTTTTTTTTAAAGTAGTTGCAAGTTAAATAGTTTAGCCAGCCCTGGAACCCTCATACCATGTTTACACAAGCAAGGAACCTCTAAAGTGTGCACAGTGGTATGGGCCATGGCAGAACTCTGGCCCTAAAAGACAACCACTAAAATCAATTCATACTATGGAAAAATATTCATGAAATAAGCAGGATGATAAAAATAAAACTCTAAAGCTGGGCAAAGGCAGGCAGATCTTTTGTGAATTCAGGGTCAACCTGGTCCACAAAGTAAGTTCCAAGATAGCCAGTGACATATAGTGAGATCCTACCTCAAAAAAGAAGAGGAGGAGGAGGAAGAAGAAGAGGAAGAGAAGGAGGAGGAGGAAGAAGAGGAGGGTAATTTCTGGGGCTGGAGAGATGGCTCAGTGGCTGGGAACACTGGCTGTTCTTTCAGAGGACTTGGGTTCAATTCCCACACGGCAGCTCACAACTCTCATACCAGTTCCAGGGGATCTGACACCCTCACACAGACATACATGGAGGCAAAACACCAATGTACAAAAGATAAAAATAAATACATTATTTTTAAAAAAGAATAATTCTAATTTCCAAAAATGTTTAAAAGTGAGCAATATGTTCATTAGATGCTAGTTATTGTTTCATAGGTCTCTCTCTCTCTCTCTCTCTCTCTCTCTCTCACACACACACACACACACACACACACACACACACACACACAAAGACTTGCTATATTAAAAAGCTGAGCCTTTCCAAGGGGAGTGCAAGGGGATCATTGGGGAAGGATACTATCAAGATACATTGTATTCCTGCACACCTTAGCCCGGCACTAGGGAGACAGGCCAATGTCCGAGGCCTACAGAGTAGTTCCAGGACAGCCAGGGCCACACAGAGAAACCCTGTCTCGAAACACCTCCCCCCACCTGAAAATTATATATATATATATATATATAGAATTGTCAAAGACTAAATAAAAGACTTAAAACTACTGGCTGTGGAGCTAACAAGATGGCTCGGTGGGTAAAGGCAGTTGCCCTGCAAGTTTTGTGAGCTGAGTTCACTCCCTACAAGTTGTCCCTACCTTTGACTTCCAAAAGTGAGTTGTGTGGCAAGCACAGACCCCAAACACACACACACAGAGAGAGAGAGAGAGAGAGAGAGAGAGAGAGAGAGAGAGAGAGAAAGAAGCAAGGGAGGGAGCACTAGACCTGGTTGCACTATAATCTAAATATGTAGGTGCCAGAGGCAGGTGACTCTCACACCCTTCGCTTGGTCAGAGTACCACCTCAGGGTACTTTGGTCTAAACTGAGAGTTCCAGACCAATCTGTCTTACATGGTCTCAAAAGCAACTTTGAAATTTTTTTTTAAAGCTTTGTTTCAATTATCACACAACAGCAACAAAACTTTTTTTCTTTTCTTTTCTTTTCCTTTTCCCTTTCTTACTTTCTTTCTTTCTTTCTTTTTCTTTCTTTCTTTCTTTCTTTGACAGTGTCTTCTCTCCCTATATAGATCAGCCTTGAACTTCAGTCCTCTTGCCCCTCTCGGACCCAGTGTTGGGGTTCCAGTTATGAGCCACACCCTTCAGATCGTTTTCTCCCCAAAAGTGTTCTGAGCTCTAAATTATGTCCATTTTGAGATACCGAAATCCCACTCAAATAACTCACATCTAACTCACAACAGAAGAGGAGGTTTGTTTTGCTTTGTTTCCAAGTTTCTGCTACTTGTAACTTCTTTGCAGATTAAATATACATGTATTTAACTGAGGTTTCTCTTATATAAGGGACAGGCAGAGGCTACAGGGGCCAGGGCAGAATAGAGGTACAGAAATGCTTAAGGCCAGATGCTGACAGAGACCAAGGGCACATGACTCCCTCCCTGGATCCCTGGAAAAGAGCTACTGCTGTCTGGAGAGAGAAACAGAGTCCAGAGGGCAGCTGCAGGCACAGACCTCACAGCTGGGAGCTGAGTGAGAATAGGACACCATGCCCTTCTCCGTAACTGCAGGTTCCAGCATCTGGTCAGGCCTAACAGAGAGGAATGGAGCTACACACCCAACCATACCTGCTGGTGGCTGCAGAGGGTCCATGGTCAGGAGAGGAAAAGATGCGGTATAAGTAGTCGCTCAGGAGTTTCTCTTGCACGATGCCTGGGTCACCGACCAGAAGAGATAAAAGAGGCAGGTGGTCAGAGCAGCTCTTGGTCTCTGCTGATCCCACAGACAGCTCATCCTTGGCCAGCCACAAGGGTCAGGAGAGCAACCACACTGAGCGCACTTTTCTATGGGTGTCGGCAAAGAACTGGACCCAGGAACATGGGGTATGGGAAGTTCCATGTTTCATGGACCTGGGCCCTTGCTGCATCTGTCCCTTCCTTCTCCTTCCCCCAACCCAGAGCACATCCTCCCTGCCATGCCAGCCCTTACCTGTGACCCTGGACTTCTCAGCATCTGAGGTCAGCCTATAGCTCTTTCGGGAGAAAGACATGCCAGTCCCCTTGGATGCCATCCCTCATCACTCATGGGCAGTCAATGGTCCTGGAGGCTGAGCCAGATGCAGGGTGTCTACTCCAGGCTAGTCAAAGGCCCACTCAGACCTCAGTCCTGCAATGGGAGGAAGGCTTGGGAGCAGGTAAGACTGAACCATGCATATTCACACACATACTAACCCAGGGCACCAAACATGGATGTTGGATGGGATTTAGACTGGTGTCAGGGTCACTATGTCCCACGACATCTCAGTGCCCCATACAGGAGCTAGTAGAGACCCAGTGCAAAGAATGTTCGGTGAACCATAACTAGAGTCCTTGGCTCTGGGGAAATCACGTCCAAAGTGAGGTGGCCTTGAGTAAAAACCTCCTGTATTTATTTATACCTTGGTCATGGAGCCCTACTCATATTCAAAAGGCAAGACCTTATATCATGTTCCCTGGAGCCTCAAGTCCCTTCTACTCCCCCAGAATAAAAAATGTCATACTTAGCCCAAGCTTCCTCCATTTTCTTATTTTCAATCTCATTAGTTTTCTTGCTCAGGTGCGCTCGCGCACGCGCGCGCACACACACCATATACCCGTCTATCCTATGCAATCATCACCTTAGCCAAGATCATTCTATTGGTCTTCCTACTCTTGTCTATCTGTTTATGTTGTTGCTGCAGCTGCTACAGAAACTGCACAAAGTCCCTGATGCCTGTCTCACTGTAGGGGTGTGCTGCACCACACGGTAGTCAGGAGCCAAGAGTGGTTAAGTTTACAAAGTTAAAAACTGAACTTTCAGTTTCAAGAGTTCAGCGATCACACATGTCTGTACTAAACCGGAAGGCACAGGTGTGCCATTACCAGCACCGGCCCAGAAAGTTCTATTAGCGCCTGTCCAGAGAGCTTGGCCTTTAGTCACTGCCTGAGCCAGCACTTCTTTTTCTGCAGCCTACACTTATCACATCCCAAACGGGCCCTCGGCTCCCGCCACAAACCCTTGCCTGCCTGCATCATACCAGGCTCGGGAAGGTGATTCTGCCGCTGTGCCGCCCTCCGGGGGCCCTCGATGGCCATCCACAACCAGTCCCTCTTATATTGGAACAATTGCAGGACTTATTGGACGCAGTTAGTAAGACCTGGAAGCCAACTTTCCAGACACACACTCTGAGTGTTAGGTGTAGAGGATTTAGAGGCGGAACCTGCTCCTGCTCCAGGTCTTCCTGCCACTCCATTATTGCCCAGCCCTTCTAAGAGATCCAGGCTCAGAACCGAACCGACTAAGTCTGGGTGGCCAAGGATGTCAAGGGCAGCGCATGCTCCCCCAGGTCGCCCCTGCTTGGCCCCAAGGTCCATAGGACCTGTCAGGCCAGCTCCCGCTGGGACTCCTATACCGCAGGCCGCGGCACTGTCGCACTGGATCGGCCAGGGGCCTCGAGGGGAGTCACCGGACCCGCCCGGCTCATAGCCAGGCCGCCTCTCACTCACCCCCGGCCTCAGCCTCCGCGACCGGCTCACAACATCCGCCCAGCTTTTCGGCTACGGCACCCGTCCAGGGCCAAACCGCGTGCCCGCTCGCGCGCCGCTCCAGCCGCGCACGCGCATATGCACAGACCGCAACAGGCTACTGCTGGTAGAAAACCCTCTTCCGCCTCCTACCAAGGTGTCCCTTTTTCCTGATGCTCCACCTGTTTCGACCCCCGCCGTTCCTAGCCCAGTCGGAGCAGGGACTATGTTCTAATCGGTCCCTAGGTCCACCTGTCTTAACTCCTACCTTGCCTGGAAGCCTGACATGCAGCCTGAAAGACCACTTCTGTCAACCGATTTGCTATCTGTCAGAACCGCGCACGCCCCCTCCCAACACCAGATCCAATGGGAAGGGTTGCTTAGCTTACCTGGGTTGACACTTCTGAGGGGCGACGGATGTTCCTTGGGTGTGCTGCTAGGGGTGTGGGCTGACTGGCCTACAGCTGGGACTTAACTGATAAGGCAGCTTGAGCAGGGAGAGGCAGCATTAGGGCTGGGGAAATTGTGGTCCTCACTTTACAAGAAGAAACTGAGGCCCAGAAACGTATAATCCGGGGCTGGGAAATCTTGGCAGCTCCTGTTTAGTCTTTCGGCATAGAAGTGTCAGTGGTGACGGCAGCCCACTAAACTCTTGACACGTGGCCCGTGTAACTGAAAATTTCAGTTTTTCACTTTGTAAACGAATCACATAGAGTCTGACTACTGTGATGGGTACCACACCTCTACAGTAAAGCAGGCACCGGGAACTCCATGCAACTTCTGGAGCGTGGGTAGCAACAGTATGCGACCTCAGGGACAGATGGTGGCAGGAAGACAGCGGAGTGATGTTGGCTAGGCTGGGGATTGCACAGAGCAGGCAGGCTCTGCCTCAGGGATACCTAACTTTTCCACACAGAACCCTCCTAAGTCCTGCCTACCACACAGAGAAGCCTCTCGGGATCCAGCTGCAGTGAGCCGGGCCTAGCACTTGACTCCAGGGCCTCAAGCCTAGGCTCCACCTAGCAACTGTCACCCCATGTGTCAGTCAGCTCCAGGCAGATTCAGAGAGGGGGTGTGGAGCCAGAGTCACCCAATCCTGAAGGGACAGATTTCACAATTTCCGGGATGGGGCTGTGGTGGGTCACCGTGCAGCCTCCGGCTTAGGAGAATGGGGTGGCTCTCACTTCTGCTGCTTCTGGTGCAGTGTTCAATGGCTCTTGGTGAGTGCCACCCACCCTGATCCCAGTCTGTCTTCAGGAGGGAGTTCACCCCTGGTCTACATAGCTATTATCACTGAGAGTTTACTTTTATTTGGGGCAGGGATCTGTGACCTTGGCCTGTTGAGCAGAGCTGAGAAGGCTTGGCAATTTAAATACACACAATCTGATCAGGACTACATTAGAGCATACTGTAGCCCAGAGGCAGTCTTTCAACCAGAGAAACTATCCAACCTGGAAGGCAGGGCTCCTAAGCCTGATGCACCACTGTAACTTCCGCCTTTATTCTGGTGAGAGGCCAGACTTGGGGCCTTCCTCAGGAAGTATCCAAGCATTCTCATCTGAGGGGTGAGAAGGGACAAGTGTCACAGGGCTAACACCATCACCCAAATTCTCATGGAGTGGATGCGGTAGACCAGAGCCAATGCCAGGCCGCCTAGCAGACTGGCAATAATCACTGTGTCTGGGCCTCCCCAGCTCTGGGTATGGAGGGACTAGCTTGGCCCTTGAAAATATACATAAGGACCTTGTGTTAGATTCCTTAAATGAACAAAAGATAGGGTGTGTTAAAGCACTAATATGCACAATCACTCCCCCACGCCTATCATGCAGGGCAGCGCTCACCACTGAATGACTTCCAGCTGTTCCGGGGCACAGAGTTAAGGAACCTGCTGCACACAGCGGTGCTGGGGCCATGGCAGGAGGATGTGGCAGATGCTGAGGAGTGTGCCAGGCGCTGTGGGCCCCTTCTGGACTGTCGGTGAGTGGCTAAGTAGCCTAGATATGGCTGAGGGCATGAGAATCTGGGTTGCCAGTTAACCTTGTGTCTGCCCCCCTCTCCCAGAGCCTTCCACTACAACATCAGCAGCCATGGTTGCCAGCTGCTGCCGTGGACCCAGCACTCACTGCACACAGAGCTATACCACTCAAGTCTGTGCCATCTCTTCCAGAAGAAAGGCAAGTGGTGGTGAGGAGGGGAAACAGGCTGAGTAACAGGGGCCAGGAGGCCTCAGGCCCTGTTGACCTCCCTCTATTACTTCCAGACTATGTACGGACCTGCATTATGGACAATGGGATCAGCTACCGGGGCACTGTGGCCAGGACAGCTGATGGCCTGCCCTGCCAAGCCTGGAGTCGCAGGTTCCCCAATGACCACAAGTGAGCCAGACACTTCAGGTCAGACCGTTAGGCCTGAAGCAGAATTCCCCCAGTGTGCACTGTAGTAAGAATCTCTGTCTACAGGTATACGCCCACACCAAAGAATGGCCTGGAAGAGAACTTCTGTCGGAACCCTGATGGGGACCCCAGAGGTCCCTGGTGCTACACAACAAACCGCAGTGTTCGTTTCCAGAGCTGCGGCATCAAATCCTGCAGGGAGGGTAAGTGGCTGGGGTCACTCAAGCCTAAGGAGGGAGTGACAGACCTGCCCCCCACCTAGAAGTGCATTGGCCCTGTTTCCAGCTGTTTGTGTTTTGTGCAACGGCGAGGATTACCGTGGCGAGGTAGACGTTACAGAATCGGGGCGGGAATGTCAACGCTGGGACCTGCAGCACCCCCACTCGCACCCTTTCCAGCCTGAAAAGTATGTAAGCAGAATCCTTATGCTGAGGGTGGG
The DNA here is from genome assembly GCA_902729485.2 of Mus minutoides. Classification (NCBI taxonomy): domain Eukaryota; kingdom Metazoa; phylum Chordata; class Mammalia; order Rodentia; family Muridae; genus Mus; species Mus minutoides. The sequence continues at coordinate 2,217,892 of LR749536.1, forward strand.
GCTCAGCTCTACTGGGACTGGGACTGGGACGGGGCTTGAGTCCCAGAGTCTTGTTACTGCTTCCAGGTTCCTAGACAAAGATCTGAAAGACAACTATTGTCGTAATCCGGACGGATCTGAGCGGCCCTGGTGCTACACCACAGACCCGAATGTTGAGCGAGAATTCTGCGACCTGCCCAGTTGTGGTAGGCTTCAGGGTCAGGGTCTAGAAAGGAGCTTGGAAAAAACTGGCGGGCGCGGTTCAACTGGGAGAGGTACTAGGGAAGTTAGGCGTGGGTAGAGAGCAAAGCCTGCCGAGTACCAGAGACCAATTCCAGTTTTCGGGCAGGGCCTAACCTGCCTCCGACCATCAAAGGATCCAAGTCACAGCGGCGCAACAAGGGCAAGGCTCTTAACTGCTTCCACAGAAAAGGTGAAGACTATCGAGGCACAACCAATACCACCTCTGCGGGCGTGGCCTGCCAGCGGTGGGATGCGCAGAGTCCGCACCAGCACCGCTTTGTGCCAGAGAAATATGCTTGCAAGTGAGGTGACAGGCCGGAGCAGGGGCAGTGCACCTGTGGGTGGGTGGAGGCAGAGCTTATGGGAAGGTGGGACCTGGGGGCGGAGCCAGAGGTTCCAGCCTCCTGCGGGTTGGCTGGTGGGCTAGGTGGGACCCCACTCGCGATAAGGGAAGTGACTACTCAGGGACCTTCGTGAGAATTTCTGCCGGAACCCTGATGGCTCCGAGGCGCCTTGGTGCTTCACATCTCGACCTGGTTTGCGCATGGCCTTCTGCCACCAGATCCCACGCTGCTCTGAAGAATTGGTGCCCGAGGGTGAGGCTGGAGCAGGGTTTACAGAGCCTGGGCAGGAATCAACCCAGGGTTGACCACCGCTCTTGCCTGCCCACCACAGGATGCTACCATGGCTCAGGGGAACAGTATCGTGGCTCAGTCAGCAAGACGCGCAAGGGCGTTCAGTGCCAGCACTGGTCCTCAGAGACACCACACAAGCCGCAGTGAGTGTGTGCACATGGTCAGATAGGGTCTTCACTCTAGGGCAGAATACCTTAAGTTCTTGTGAGCCTAAAGAGGGTCTGACTGGCCTGCTGTGTCCCCCTACCTCCTGCCCCTACATCTAGATTCACACCCACCTCAGCACCGCAGGCGGGACTGGAGGCAAACTTCTGCAGGAATCCAGATGGGGATAGCCATGGGCCCTGGTGCTATACTTTGGACCCAGAGACCCTGTTTGACTACTGTGCCTTACAACGCTGTGGTGAGTGCTTAAGGCTTCTCCTTATCTGGGTTTCGGACCTCACCTCCACAGACTGGCTCCCTTAACCTGAGTGAACTTGGTCTTGCAGATGATGACCAGCCACCATCCATTCTGGACCCCCCAGGTATGGGGTTGGGCCAGTTGTGGATACACCATCTTTGACCCTGACCCTCACTGAAGGTTTCATCCCGTCCCACTCCCAGACCAGGTGCTGTTTGAAAAGTGTGGCAAGAGAGTTGACAAGAGTAATAAACTTCGTGTGGTGGGAGGCCATCCTGGGAACTCCCCATGGACGGTCAGCTTGCGGAACCGGTGAGGCCTAAGTGCTTATCTCAAGGAAGGAGTGGAGGCTGGAAACTCTGTGGTTTTATCAGTAGAAGATGGATGCCTGGCCTTGTACCTAAAGGTCCTTGCCAAAAATGACTGTCTAGCATGTGTCCCAGGACTCAGATGGCTTCTCATCTTTACTCCTCTAGACAGGGCCAGCATTTCTGTGGGGGCTCCCTAGTGAAGGAGCAGTGGGTACTGACTGCCCGGCAATGCATCTGGTCATGGTGAGCCTCCCTTGGGTTTAGGGACTGGGGACTCCTAGCCTACCTACATCCTGCCTCTCCCTGCCATTGTCCCTACCAGCCTAGCCAGTTTCCTTAGGCAAGCCAACAAGCAAACTAAATTGGGACAGCTGATTGGGAGTCAAGCATCATCTAGCAGAATCTCTTTCTCCCAGCCACGAACCTCTCACAGGATACGAGGTATGGTTGGGTACAATTAACCAGAACCCACAGCCTGGAGAGGCAAACCTGCAGAGGGTCCCAGTGGCCAAGGCAGTGTGCGGCCCTGCAGGCTCCCAGCTTGTTCTGCTCAAGCTGGTGAGGTATGTGGATGTGTCGAGAGGGTGTGAGGTGGGGCTAGCCTCGTGGTCATAGGTCCTGAATACCCCCATTCCCACTATAGACCTGTGATCCTGAACCATCACGTGGCCCTGATTTGCCTGCCTCCTGAACAGTATGTGGTACCTCCAGGGACCATGTGTGAAATTGCAGGCTGGGGTGAATCCAATGGTAAGAGCACAGTGCATAGACAAGGACTGCTATAGGCCAGGAAGTCCAGCTCTGATTTTGGCTCAAGGGTCCTCTCCTTATCATTGTCTGCACTCCAGGTATAAGCAATAACACAGTCCTTCATGTGGCCTCAATGAATGTCATCTCCAACCAGGAATGTAACAGGAAGTACCGAGGACACATACAAGAGAGTGAGATATGCACCCAAGGACTGCTGGTCCCTACAGGGGCTTGTGAGGTCAGTGGGAGAGCTCCTGGGCCAGCCTGGGAAGGGTTTGGGAGCTGGAACTGTAGTACTTGCTTGTCAAGGGGCAGGGTATCAGGGGAGGGTTAGTCACTGCCGAGGTCCAGAGCCTTCACCTGTTTTTCTCCCTGCCAGGGTGACTACGGGGGCCCACTTGCCTGCTATACCCATGACTGCTGGGTCCTACAGGGACTTATCATCCCGAACAGAGTGTGTGCACGGCCCCGCTGGCCAGCTATCTTCACACGGGTGTCTGTGTTTGTGGACTGGATTAACAAGGTCATGCAGTTGGAGTAGGCCTGCTTTTGAGCCCTTAGAGATGTCAAGACTTCTTATCAAACATAAAGCAACCTTTTCTCTATGTCTGTATAGAGTGCTTCTTAGTCTCTGTCTCTAGGGAATGAGTCGTTGACTCCTTGCAAGAGGCTGTGTGGCTTAAGACCAGCACACTCTAGTCTAGGTGCTCTGATCCCGGAACAACTTCAAAAGGTGTGTACTGTGTGGGCAGGGCGCCACCATCTTCCAGAGGCACTCCTGGGAATGCAAGGACAGTGCAGAAGTTTCCAGCATATGGGACCAGAGCAGAAAGAGCTATGTAGGTCTGCACCAGTCCCGTTTGGCTAGGACAGGCAGGGGCTGAGTCTCTCACGGTTTCTCTCTGTCAGATGACAGGGATGAATACACTGTGGATATCAAACCCAAGACCTAGGGTTTCTGAACCCCAAGGTAGAGTCTGGGGCTGGGGATGGCTTGGTACAAAGTACCAGCAGAGACCAGGCTCTGTGTCCTCCTTTATTATGATTACGGAGTCCATAGTTCTCTGTCCACTCATTCAGAGTCCAGAGCTCAGGAAACCTCTTGGCAGTTCTGCCAGATCCTGGAGCTTACCAAGAGCAAAGTTGGAGACGGACTGCCCAGCTCACACAGAACCACAGGGCTTCAGCTGCCCAAGTGTGTGTGTAGCCAGAGCACAGTGTTCATGAAGCTGTCGGATTCCACCTCCACCTCTGACAGCGCATGGGTGCTCTTGGGATACAGCAGGAGCCTGTATGAGCAGCAACACATGACATTGGAGGGTCCTGTCCTGTTTACCTGCCACCAGCTGCCCGAACTATCCTGTGACACTCACCGGACAGGCACATTCCGGGCCTTGAGGGCATGGTAATACTCCAGACCCTGCTTGAAGGGTACACGCCGGTCTTCCTGGCCCAGCATCAGTAACACTGGTGTCTTTACCTAGGGAGGTAAGGAGCTATGGCGAGCTGAGCTCTGGACTACAGAGGAAGGGGTGGCACACACAAGGATACCTGGGTACCTGAGGGATGTACTTGATGGGTGATTTATCCAGCATCTCCTCCCACACAGTCAGGTCTGGCAGGCAGTCGTTGCTATAAGGGAAGCCAGTCTCCACCATACACCTATAAAAGACCAAAAGATGCAGACTGCAGGATCTCCCTGGGAATACGGGGTGGGAGGAAGGGCAGGGACCTTTAATGCACACTCACCAATCAGGGATGTCAGTGGCGCCCATCATGGAGGCAATGTTGATCACTGGGTTCCGGGCTATACAGGCACTGTAGGTCTCTGGGTACTGACCAATCAGGTGGCAGGAGAGGAACCCACCATGGGAACCACCCATAAGGGCCACACGTCTTGCATCAAAGTGTTCCTCCTGGAGCACCTGCTGCACTGCGAACTAAAGTGTGGGCAGAGGACACCACAGCTCGCTCGCTGCCAGCTGAAGGCCGTGGCTCCACCCTCCCTGTCTAGGAGCCCAGTACCCAGCTACCTGGACATCCTTCACATCCTGGTGGCCCACATTGCCTGGGAGGGAAAGGATGCTGTCTTGGCCAAAGCCAGTGGAGCCACGATAGTTCACTAAAAGTGAGACAAGATAGTCAGGCAACGTTCTGAGCCCTCAACTCAACCCATCCATGTATCTGTGACGTAGGCCTTAGAACCAGCTGCATCACATGCTGTCAAGGCGAGGTAGCCAAGAGATAAGAAGCAGCTACCCAGAGACCACAGCATCCTTTCCATGGAAGCTTCAAGTTAATCCACATGATCACCAGGTTAGGAAGCCAGAGGCTAGGTTAGGGCAATTTCTAGTAGTAGTTTCTTTATTTCTTCTCTTTTTTTTCCCAAGACAGGGTTTTTTCTGTGTATCCCTGGCTGTCCTGGAACTCACTCTATAGACCATGCTGATCTTGGACTCAAAGCTCCACCTGTCTCTGCCTCCCAAGTGCTGGGATTAAAGGAGTGTGCCGCCATTGCGCCCCAGTAGCGTTTTCTAAAGAGTAAGCACACCATAGAAAAGCACATACAACCAAGGCCACCCCATCACTTCATGGAACCCCAGGGCGATTGCAGGTCCTTTCTTACTTACCCAGTAGTACTGCAAAGCCCATCTTGCAAAGCATGGCTGGGAACAGCATCCATGCAGTGACAAAGGAAGAATGGGGTCCCCCTGCAGACAGGAAGCAGAGGATGAAGGCCTGCTAGGAGGGGTGGTGGTAGGGAGGCCAGGGCTCTTAGGTGAATACCTACCGTGGGGCATGACTACCATGGGGACCTGGCTCTTATCTGGAGGGTTGCTGGGCTGCAGAAGGATTGCTTCAAAGTCAAGGTCAGCTGCATGGAGAAGGCAGTCGTCAGCATGACCAGTCCCTACTTCACAAAGGCTTCCTCAACCAAGGCCCCATCTGCAGTATGGCATGTGTCTGATCAAGTAGAACAGAGGCCTAGCCAAGGTAGCTCACAGGCAGCTCACAAATGACAGCCCCCTTTAGGAGCCACCTAAAGCTTGTGCACTTTTCTGCCTTGTCAGAGAGTCCTGTTGTCAGAAAGGATAACATTTTGGTGTAGTCACATAAGCCTCGTGTGTGGTCTGTTTCCTTTAAACCTTAATATTCTCACCAGGGATGATATGCCCTGGCAGGAGCTGATGTTGATACCTACAGTAGGTACTCAGATCTCTGGATGCTACTTCCCATGACTGTAAGATCAGAAAAACTTTTAGAGGAAATCCTAGAAAGCCTGCAATGCGAGCCAGGAAGGGTCACCACCGCACCGTGTGCTGGCACCTGGAGAAGGTGCTCATCTGCCATTGGCCCAGCTCACCATATTGTACATTCTCTTGGTCTGGAGGTGGATGCAGCACTCGGATGCCCCAGTGGATGTCAGGAATAGGTTCAGCCTCCTCCAGGGACACCCATGACACAGACTGCTCCTTCCCAGCTGGAGGCAGGAACCCGACTTTCTGCCAAGGGGAAGGAGAATGTCACAGGTAGGCCAGCTCTCAGGAACCCATCTCTGAAGAGCACAGCATAGATTCTTGTTGATTGGTGTATGCCTGTAGACATCCACATCTGAACCACCCCTAGCCCTACCGACTTCTTGGCTTCAAGGTTTCCCTTTTTCCCTGGACTCAAATAACAAATGACTGGGGGGGGGGGGCAAGGGAGATGGCTCAGCGGTTAAGAGCACTGACTGCTCTTCTAGAGGTCCTGAGTTCAAATCCCAGCAACCACATGGTGGCTCACAACCACCCGTAATGAGATCTGGTGCCCTCTTCTGGTGTGTCTGAAGACAGCTACAGTGTACTCATATATATATAAGATAAATATTAAAAATAATAATAATAATAATAAATGACTGGGCACTTCTGTAGGCACACTGTTCAGGATGGTGTAAGTGCTAGCCCCTGGTTCCTACTCATGAGTGTCGAGCTCAAAGAACCATAGGACTAGGCTGGAGCCAAGTCGTCTCTGCCCTTCTACATGCTGACCAACCATGATCAGTCTTTGGGCCCAGTTCTAAGACAGGAAACTTGTAATTCCTGTCTTCTAGCCTGGGACCCACAATACTCACCAGGCTTGGGGGCAGATTGGGTGTGGAGAACTGGGCCACCATAAGGTCTCGATCAATTGTAAGCAGCTTCCAGCTTCCCGCTGACCCCGCTAGAGGAAGCAGATGACATAAGTGCCTGGCAGGGACCACCACTTTTCTACCTTTAACCCTGAGACGCACACCTAGCTGCACATGTCCTGGGTGAGCCTCCTGTTCATCTGATAGACACAGGCTATGCTCAAGAATTGTCAGACCTAGGGACACAGAAAGCTACCAAAGTACTCTACCTACTCCAATGACTTCTGTGTGAAAAGGAAGATAGCCTAGCCCAAAAAACTGGGTGTAGGAAAGGGGACTGGTCTAAAGTTTGTCCATTCATTGTTGTTGTTTGTTGTTACTATTTACTTAAGTACACTAGGCTTTGTATATTCTAGGGAAACACCCCAGTAACAAGCTATGTCCTAAGCCAGAGATGTAGAACTAAAACTTTGGCATCTGTAGTGGTTTGAATAAAAATGGCCCCCAGAAGCCTCACAGGGAGTGGCACTATTAAGAGGTATGGCCTCGCCGGGCAGTGGTGGCGCACGCCTTTAATGCCAGCACTTGTGAGGCAGAGGAGAGGAGGATTTCTGAGTTCGAAGCCAGCCTGGTCTACAAAGTGAGTTCCAGGACAGCCAGGGCTACACAGAGAAACCCTGTCTCAAAAAACCAAAAAAAAACCCAAAAAAAAGAGAGGTGTGGCCTTGTTGGAGTAGCTGTGGCCATTAAAGTGTGTAATTGAGGGTAGGCTTTGAGGTTTCAGAAGCTCAGGCCAGGCCAGGCATGGTGCCGCACGCCTTTAATCCTAGCACTCGGGAGGCAGAGAGAGGCGAATTTCTGAGTTCTAGGCCAGCCTGGTCTACAGAGTGAGTTCCAGGACAGCCAGGGCTATACAGAGAAACCCTGTCTCAAAAAACAAAACAAACAAACAAACAAACAAAAAAACCCCCAGAAGCTCAGGCCAGGTCCACTGTCACTCTCTTCCTGCTGCCAGTCAATCCAGATGTAGAACTCTGGGCTCCCTCCCCAGCACCACGTCTGCCCAAGTGCAGCCATGCTCCCCACCATCACGATAATGGACTAAACCTCTGAAACTGAAGCTGTAAGCCAGCCCCAATTAACTGTTTCCTAATCAAGAGTTACCACAATCATAGCAGTAGAAACCCTAAGACAGCCTCTTTCTGACCCACCTCGGGGACGCAGATGTGTGCAGAGTCAAGGTAGGTGGAGAACTCAAAGGCTGTTGCAGAGGCAGACCCTATGGTTGAGTGTGGGAAAGCTAGAAAGTCCAGCAAAGGTTTCTCCAGGGTTTGGGCAGGAGGTGGATGACTACACTGGCCTGGCAAGAAAGGTCTGTAGACCTTAGGACAGGGGTGGAGCTATGGGGCACATGGAGGTATTAGCGCAGTGAAGAAAAGAGGTAGTGTCCTGCCTGGCTCCTCAGGGCACTGCTAGCAAGGCCTGTGGTGCACCCAGGGTAAGAATGACAGAGCGTACCACTGCTGCCCCGTGTCAAGCTCTAGCTCCTTTTCTTTTTCTTTCTTTCTTTTTTTTTTTTTTTTGGTTTTTCGAGACAGGGTTTCTCTGTATAGCCCTGGCTGTCCTGGAACTCACTTTGTAGACCAGGCTGTTCTGGAACTCAGAAATCCGCCTGCCTCTGCCTCCCAAGTGCTGGGATTAAAGGCGTGTGCCACCACGCCCGGCTCTAGCTCCTTTTCTAAGTGGCTACCCATCCACCCAACCCTGGTTGCCCATCCCCACCCCCTGCTGCCACCCTGCTGTCACCCTACGGCAGAGGTCCTGCTCACCAGCTGTCAGGGAGGTGACACTTCCCGTCTGGGTGTCCACAGCAAACAGGTCCTTAAACAGAGGGGAGACTACTTATAGCACCACATCCAACAGCCCTATGGGACCTGCCCCTATTTCCTTTCTACTGGCTTAGGCCGCTTTGGCCTGTGGTGGCTACTCTGCAGAACAGGGATCTAGATAAAGTTCCTTCACAACGTGCTGGATACACCCATGCAAGGAACAGAAGGATATGAGAACAAATAATACCATACCCATTCCAGCACATCATCCCTAAGGACCCATCTAGTCTCCATCAACTGTCATTACAAAATGTTCAGGGACCCATCTCAGAGACTGCCCAAGGCTTGGGCCTCTTCTGTGGGGCACCAGAGCATTTGGTCCCCTTGAGGAACAGCAAGTCCGGCAGAAAAGGCTTCAAGGGTTCAGTTAAGACTTTCCGGCTCAGTGTTCCTCTAGGGCCATATGCTCACTCTGCCCCAGGTCCTAAACTCCTCGGCAGACCATCAGAGGGCAAATAAATGTTGATGCTACCTCCCGACACAATGAGGGGCTTTTACCAGCCGACTGCGCTGGGCTGAGTCGAAGACCACTCTCTGGCTGTCAGCTGACCAGCATCCCAAAGGAAGGAGGCTGCAGTAGATCCCCGAGAAGTTCTCTGCAAAGACAGAAAGGCTGAAGCTGCATCTAAGAGTGGAGGCCTGAGGGATGGGGAAGATGAGGTTGGGGAATTCACCCAGGGCCCCTGAAATCTGTAGTAGAATCACAGTCCTGGACATGAGGGTACCCTTGGCGGTGAGGAGTTTACTGAGTAGAAAGTGGAGGGGGAGGAGGAGAGACTCCTGAGGACCCCAAGAGGCAGAGCTGGAAAGCCCAGGCTGCAAATGCGATGCTTTCCTATTGGCTGTCCCCTTTTGGGTTTTGGCAACATTAAGTGGCTTAACCTTATTAAGAGAACGTGTTTGTCCACCACAGTGCAGAGCACAGCAGCTCACGTGGGAGCTCAGAAGGTAGACATAACCATCCCATTCACAAATGAAGAAACGAGCTCATGAAGGCCAGTGCACTAACCTTGGACACACAGCTAATGGGCAGAGCCAAGGTTCAGACTGGGTCACTACTATCAAGTCCTTGTAAACTAAAGGTGTAGTTAAGGATCAAGCCCAGGGCTTTGCACATGCTAGCCTTGTGCTTGACCACTGAGCCATATTCCAGCTGTATCCCTGCAACTTTGTACACTAGACCTTCCCACTGGACCCTTGGACCTTTCTGGGTGGCTTGAGGAAAGAAGACTTTCATCCCCATGTTCTTATGATGCCTCAGGATTGCAGGCAGAGCTGTAAGCACCTGATGTTGAGAGAGGAGCCTCAGAGTTACCTTTCCAGAGGACCAGCTAACCTAGACTGGACAAAGGTTGCTGGGGTGGTGTGGGGTTGAACACAGAGTAACACAGAACCCGCAGCCCCAGGGCTTCTCAGGCATAACATTCCAAACTAACATATTTTCTGAGACTCATCCCAAGCTAACTTGGCTACTCTGATCTTAGTTTTGGTCTAGCCAAAAACTATCAGACTATTACCCATAGTAGCATCTTCTATCTCTGTTGGGCCTGGGCACAGGGCTGCAGTCTTCCAAAGGAACCCAGGACAGAGGGACAGATAGCACTACCATGGGCCCTACTTATGTCCCCAGCCAGGCACCTCTTACCTCCCAGCTGCCGAGGTACAATGTCCACCACCAGTGAGGTGACCTTGGTGTACCAGTCATACTGCAAGAGAACACAATGGTCAAACCCACCAGGCCATGAATCTCAGGGCACAGCACTCTGTTATCTGTCCCTTTAGGTGACAACTTAGGGAGAGATGGGGGCTAATTTATCTCTTTTATGAGTAGCCTGGACTTGTCTCAGATAGGCATGCCCCTTGGACTTCCACCCAGAGCTCTCTTTGTGCAGGGGATGGGCTCTGTATAACCCCAACTCTGCCCCTGCTCCTTGTAGAGTCTGGCTACTTGGAGACGTGAACTAAGACACGAGCATCTCTGTGGCTGGAGGAGACCCTTGAGGTGGTGAGCCCTGAGAGTAACCAAGCCTCCAAGTCCTACCTTGAAGGGTCAGGCCACTGGTCCACTGAGGACAGGAGAGGGCCCCGAGCAGGAGATGACACCGTCCCTTTAGCCTTCATTCCCCATCAAGAGCTAACCGTCTTCCCACCCCAATCCCTTCAGCTCACCAGGCAGAGCTGGCTGCACTGGTGATGAGGGGCTAGAGACGGGTACTGCAGGTAGACGATGCGACACTGGTCTGGGCTCAGCCGAGGGGAACAGACGGCCAGAGACTCATCCGAAAGTAGTTCTAGGTCACAGAAATATGAGTATCACATAGACTGTGGGAGACTAACAGTCAGGAAAGCACGTGCGGACGCCAGACACTTACCACACTTTCCCCCGCTCAGGTCCACATAGTATAGGGCTGACCTGGAAAGGTCAGAGAGACACTCAGCTCCATGGTCAGTTGGGCCATAAGGGCCCTCTGGTCTGCCCGCATCCTCACCTGCGATTGGTGCAGTAGCGGATACCTAGCCGGAAGGGTTCGTGCCACCAGCCCACAAACACCACACCCGTGTCTCCAGGGGCCCAGAAAGCCTGCAAACAAGACCACAAAGTAGGTATGACCAAGACGTAATTGCTCAAGCAGGGGACCCCGACTCCAGGAGGGGAAAAGGCCAAGTTGCTGCTGACCTGACCAGGGGACACATTTTCAGGGACGCCTTCAAGCACTGAGATGTTACCACTCTCGATGTCCAGCACACAGAGCACGGGGGTGCTTTTGGAAACCATAGTTTCTCCCCAGTCTTCATAAAATACAAACTGGTCCCCCTGAGAACAGAGGACACTCAATGCCCAGGATGCCGTCAGAACCCTGCCCTGCTTCCTAGACACTAGGGCCTCCCAGATCCACCAGAGGCAGTGCAGGGCTGCCCGGCAGGGCCTGTGTGGCCCGACCACACCACAAGCACCTTGATGGCCTGGTCTGGCTTCTTCGGCCTGGCCATCTCCTCGTCGCTGGCACTGATGTCCAAGGCTTTGGTTTGAAAGAAGGACTCAGCTTTGGGACGCTTCTTCTCCGCCACATACAACAAGTGCGTCTCTGAGTGTGACCAGGAGAGGCAGCCAAAGCAGTCTGCATATAGGAAGGGACGGTTAGGGGGTGCCCAACGCTATGGCTGCCTCTTCTTCCCACCCTGCCTGCTTACCAGCCAGGCGCCTCACCATCCTCATAAACAGGCCCATGCTTCTCCAGTGCGGACAGGTTGAAACTCTTGAGCTTCCGGTTCTTCTCCCAGACCTGAGGATACCTGGGCATCAGGCTGCTTGCCCCTCCACAGAGCTTCACTTGTGGCACCCTAAGTGACCTACTGGCTGCCACCTCATCCTTGCAAACTCACCTCCAAGAACTGTTTTTCCTCTCCAGAGACTGCACCTCCAGCCTTGCGTAGCACTGCTTTCAAGGTGCCTGAGGGAGACTCTCTGCTCAGCAGCCTGAGAATGGGGGTGGCAGATCAGGAAGGTGCCAAGCCCCCCCCCCCGGCCCCAAACAGCCTTGTGCTAGATGAGTCTGAGGGTCTCTGTCTTTGTCTTTCTCCTTTCTTTATAAGCCCTTTTTGGTCTGGCGTTACAAATCAGAAGTGACCGCACAGGACACTATCTCCCAGCTAACTGGGACTCTGATCTCATACCAGCCCATGAAGCACTCCCAGCCTCAAGCTGGCTGGCCTTCTCTCTCTTCCTTAGGTTACTGACTTGACTGTCTCCAGAGTCCCAGGGACCTAGGCCCTAGTTTGGAAGAAGCTTCTAGTATTTATCAGGCCACGTCTCCAGAGACCAGACAAGCTCTCAGGCACCTTGCTCTTTGCTCCCCTGAAGCCACCCAAAGTCGTCCCTGAGGGGATAGGCACAGAGCTCAACACCCTAAAGACACATGGCGACATTTATGAAAGGCTAGCGTGGCAGGTGACTGCGGTCTTGTCTACAGACTTCTCCTGTCACACTTACTCCCCACGGGTTTCCACACTGTTGCCCGCAGGCCCGGCAAACACCACTGAGTCTCCATCATGGAACACTAGGTACTGGCGACAGAATCGGATGTTCTCCATACGATCCAAGTCCCTCTGAGTCCACTCTGCAAGGGAGGCAGGGGGGCTGCTCAACTTGTCTGGGCCAGTTTGGACCACTGCCCACCAATCAAGGCCTACCTTTCCCAGTCTGTCTCTGGACAGCCCGAGTATAGCCTGGACAAACACTTCACTTAATATAACCTAAGCCTAGGCTTCCAGAGCCTGAGCTGACAGTCAGAGAGAACCCACCACCAACCACAGAATTTTAAGGACAACATAGCTGTTGTTGGGCTGTAGAATGTAAGGGCTGGAGAGTCCTTCGAGGCCCACAACTTACACTCAGGTCTTTTACACCCACACCTTCAACTCATTTACGGGCATTATCAATAAGGCTAGCACAGCCCCCAAAACACCAGTGCGCCAGGAATTACAGTTGGGTTTCCTCCCCAAACCCGTGTCAAGCAGCGTGTCCTCCACAGTCCCCACCTCTCCACCAGGATGCACGGCCCGTCGCCACCCAGAGTTCCCTCAGTCTACACACCAGTGTGCACAGTCCGATAGAGCCCCCCATACTGCGTGGTGACCTCCGGGCCCAGGCAGGCGGCGCTCAGCGAAGGCTGGCGGCTAAGGCCCCGGTACAGCGCTGCCGCCTCCTGGGGCTCACTCAGCAGCACCTGCGCAGGGGACACACCAGGGTCAGGCTCAGCCCGGGCTACGGAGGCCACGGGGGCCACGGGCCGAGCCCTCACCTGACGCTCCATAGTCGGTCTTTCGGTAGCAGCTAAATCCCGGAAGTGAAGCTCCGGGGGCGGGGCCTAAGGCGGTCCCCAGTTTCCGCTACACTCAGTGGCGACCTGGGACCCGCAAAGGCCTAGTACAAGCTCCGGCCAGTCGGCAAGGGGCGGGGCCTGGATGGTAAGAAGGCGGGGCCTACGAAGGAGCCGCCCGGAGGGGAGGAGCGGGGAACTAAGTGAAAAGTCAGTCGAGGACTAGGCAAGTGGGAGGTAGAATCAGGTAGTCGAGTCCTGGGAATTTTAGAGATGGGGAGGCTCCGAGGAGTGAGGGCGGACGTATAGCAGCAGAACACAGAGCCCGTGTTCGGAGATAGGGAAGGTCTGGGATGAGTGAAGGAAGTATGACCGGACTCCAGCCGACAGTGAGCTGAAAGCTGCGGGGTCAGAAAGAAAGCCCGGAGCGTTCGAAGGGCGGGACTTCGGAGGAACACCAATGATCCTTAAGGATGAGGGGCGGGGGCGGGGACGGGTGGGAACCGAACACTGAGACTAGCGGGTCTGTGAAACCCGAACGTTGCGGGGCGCCGCACTCGCAGGGATCTCTTTCAGCGTTCTCCCCATCTACTGCAAGCCGGGCGGAACCCTGGGGCCCCGGGCAAAGGGCGGTGCTGAACTCCCTGGGTGCTACCCTGGCTTATCAATCACCAGACTTGCCCCTAAAGCTATCTGTTGCCACAGCCTTAACCCGCCCTTCTCAGAGGCTCATTTCTGCGGATCGTGAGCAGATTGGGTCTCAACCTACTCCAAGGGCTGATGTGGGGGTCAGACTTCACCTAAGAGCAGCGAGCGTGCTGTGGGAAGAAGAGCCTAGGCAAACAGTCTCCTGCACACGACACAGGACTAAGTTGACTTAGGTGACAGCAGATAGCAAGAGCGGTTGGGCAACAGTAGGTATCTCCCCCTCCATATAGCTTGAGACTGACTGGTCTTTCAGACCATCTATGGGTCCCCTTGAATGAGTGCTTTCTTTCTTACCTGAGGCAAATTTGATACTCTTTGTTTAATCTCTGTTTCTTCTTTCTTTCTTTCTTTTTTTTTTTTTTTTTGGTTTTTCGAGACAGGGTTTCTCTGTGTAGTCTTGGCTGTCCTGGAACTCACTTTGTAGACCAGGCTGGCCTCGAACTCAGAAATCCGCCTGCCTCTGCCTCCCAAGTGCTGGGATTAAAGGCGTGTGCCACCACACCGGCTTTAATCTCTGTTTCTTATTTTCTAGTGATGCTTGACTTATATTTGTTTAGTTTCTCTACATAGTCCTGGCCCAAACTCACAGAGGCCTACCTATCTCTGCCTCCCAAGAGCTGGGATTAAAAGTGTAGGCTATGACATCCGGCTTGAACTAGTCTTGACTATACGTGAGGATTAAAGTCTCAGCAATGAAAAAAAAAAAATTGTGAGGTTGGAACAAGGCAAGCAGATGTAAAGCTCGTTCGACAGCACCAGGGGGCAGCACTTGCCCATCTAGCTCCTGGGAACCGGGATCCTGAAAACTGACCAGTGGAAAACCCATTGGCCTTTGCACCTTCCTGGAGGGTTATGTTTAAAAGGCCTGGTGTTGATTCCGCCTCAGTGTGCCAACATTTCTGAAATTTTTCTTTCTCCTTTTTTTCTTTAATCATGGAAAATACTGTCACAAACGTTGGCATCTACCTGTTTGGCTAAGCGTTCCCACTTTAGAAATCATCCCGAGACTGTCTGGAGGTTGTTTATATCAAGTCCTTTTATTCTGATACCACAGAAATACCTTGTCACAGTACAGGGGAGGGAGGGACACTGAAGTACCACGAGTTCTCACAGAGCACAGGAGGACGGCACACAATTCACAAGGTCATGTGGAGGACTCGGGTCATTGCACTTACAATGTAAACTTGTTTGTCTGACTTTGTACAGCACTCTCCCCCCTCACAGAGAGAAGGAGAGAGGGGAGGAGGAAGGGAGGGAAAGCAAAAACAAGACATAGAAGCTAGAGGGAGAAAATGTAGATGGCCACCACTCTCCAGGGTACCACACTTGAGAGGAGTTGATTTGACCCCAGAGGCTGAATGAGACTCGTGCACACGCACACAAACACACACACATACACACACTCACACACACACATACACACACACTCATGTACATGTGCTTACACATACAGTATCTCATGACTTCTATGGCTCTCCAGTGCCACCCGGTGCACATGGTAGCAGGGTGCTGGCACCCAGGGAGACAGAGATGGCATCTCCAGAGAGTTTCATTTGATTATATATGTCCCTCCGGCCCTGTTGGAGTCCATGATGACAAATTATTTACAGCATGGGAGGAGAAGGGCTATTGGGCAGAACTGTACTCTCATGGCAAAGGACCTGCCTGGAAAACACCCCAGCGGCTCCAGAATACAGGCCAGAATTGCTGCCCTGGCTGTTCTCTCAGTGTGGGCCCTGAGACTGTTCACTCTGCCCAAAGAACAAGAAGATGATGGTGTGAGGACCATCCCTATGAAGTGAGTGTGTCGAGGCCTTGGGTGGGCAGAGGAGGGTACCCTTGCTTATGACACTAAGAGGGGAGAAAATGGAGGTCTGGACTCTACCCAGAGACTTCTTACCCATTTGGAGAGGCACCCATTGCTCACCGTGTCCCAGAGCAGCAAACACTGGTCTGCAAGCCCCAGGGTCAGCAGGGAGGTCCAGGGATACCCATGACCTAGAGGACTCCTGCAGTCATATTCACAGAGGGGCAAAGATCTGTCCTGTGGGCACAGCCAGGAATAGAGTAGCAGATATCAGAAATGTCAGAAAAGAAATGTGCTGTAAAGTTAATACTTTAGAGCCTAGGGGTCAGCCAGAGACTGACCTGTGGACACCCTGCCTGCTCTCATCTCCCAGTCCAGCCCCTTGACTCTGAGAGGAAAGGGATGCAGCCATGGTCCCAGGTATCTAGGCCCTGGGCACATCATGTACACACCTGGGCCTGGGAGGTCCTCAAAGAGGGCCTTCTTCAGCCCTTATACATAGAGATGGCCCCATATAGCCCAAGTTTGATCTCTGAGATATTCCATAGTGTGAAGAAAGCTAAATCCTGGGAACTCAGGCTCTTAAGTCCAACACAGTTTGAAGTGTCCCAACCACAGCTGCTAATGGTGGGACAGGATCCCACACTAAAGGATTTATAAGCCTTGTAAAAATGCATGAGAAACGTGAACCCCTGAGAAATGCATGGTATACACCAAAGCTCTCTGGAGGCAGGCCAGACTTTAGGGGTCAGGCAGGTACTGTCTGCCCTACTCCTGGACCAGTGAGGGAGGTGCTGACAACAGTGTGATACTTATGCTTCAGAGGAGGCAAGTCCTGGGGCAGATGTGGAGAGGGTTACACCAACCCTTCAGAAAGCTTTGCTCTTGAGAGACCTTCTGGGCTCAGCTTGAAGCTGTTATTTATGTGAACAGTTTTTTCCCCGAATGATATTTTCAGCCATAGCCAGTTCTTCCTGGGCACCCTGTGACC
Source organism: Mus minutoides (assembly GCA_902729485.2). Classification (NCBI taxonomy): domain Eukaryota; kingdom Metazoa; phylum Chordata; class Mammalia; order Rodentia; family Muridae; genus Mus; species Mus minutoides. The sequence goes on from LR749536.1 coordinate 2,234,539, forward strand.
CCTGGATCCATCCCAGATCTCTTCTTGGATCACAGTCCTTTGAGGCTCTTCATCACAAAGGAGAGACATAGAGCAGAGTCAGTCAAGATCTAGGGATCATAGGGCACAGCCAGGATCCCCTGGCTTCTGCCTCTCCACAGATGTACCCCAAGCTTTGCCCTTGAGCAGTACCCCACTGGGAAGATGTGACCAGTTTCTTTTGGCTCAGACCTGGGATAGGAGGGAAAAATGATATACAAGTAGAAATCCTACATCAAACCCACAGAATGTTCATACACATGCATCCTGTGCGGGCTCCCCTCTCTGTCTATTCTAAGGTTTGTTTTTATCTGCTATTGTACACAGATAAAAACTGCAAGGTGTCTGGGGCCTCACAGCCTGCTCCCTGGCCTGGCAAACGAAGGCAGTTCTGGCAGGTTTTTACTAGTGTGTCCCAAAGTCAGGGAGAAGCACTCCTAAAGGGGAGGTTTGGAGGCAAAAAGAACTCCAAGCAAGAGGTTGGGCATTTAAAATGAATGGAATCGTGCAAAGAAGCTTCGAGCCGTGCATGCTCCAGTGCCAGACAGGCGGAGACTCACCTGGCAAGCAGCAAGTCCTACCACAGGTCAAACATGCCACAGACTTAAAATTTACACACACACACACACACACACACACACACACACACACACGCACGCTCTCGATTTCTCTCTCACACACACACACAGAATGTGGGGACAAGGATTGGGTTGGGGTGATGGTATGAGCAGATAGAGCTATCCAGTTTCTCAACTGCATGTTTGCAATTAACTCCTTATATGTAACACGGGATTTATTAAATATTAACAGTTGTCTTTGAGGGTTTATATTTCATTGCATAGAACATTAGAGATGAGACTTGTGGCTGGGCCCAAGATGAAGGGAGGCCTCCCAGGGAAGGGCTTTGGGGAGGCATGTAGCCCAGTCCACGAGGTGAATGGCCGGTGTCATACTCCCCTTACCTCACAGGGCTCCTCTGCTCTGAGCACAGCCACTGCTGATGGCTTAAGAAGACTGGGATTGCACAGTAAACAGGCGGGCTGAGGAGCCTCCCTAGACCTCGCCCTGGGTTTGTGCTCTTGGTGGCCTGCTGCGCGCTATTGCTTCTAAATCAACGTTTCTCCCTGTGCTGAGCAGGGGCAGAGCAGAGAGGAAACCAAACCATCAGTCACGAGGTTGCGGGGTGGAGGGTGGGGTGGGGGAGAGACAAAGGGATAAAAGCAAAGAAAAGAAAGGGAGAGAAAGAAAAATAAAACAAAACAAAACAAAAATGTTCATGAGGTATACATGTAAACCAAACTGGAATGATTAAGGCTGTTCCTGAAATCAAAAGAAATCCCCAGGTGTAGAGATGAGGAGCCGAGGAGCCGGCTGGTCGAGACAATGGCGGTGCTGCTGGGGTGCTCACAATGGCTGGGGGGATGGCTTTAAGGTGATGGCAGGCATGCCTAGTTACGCTGCCATCCACGGGCTGGGAGAAGCCTCAGCCGGTGCCCACGCTGCTTTTCGGTGCTATGGCCTCTCGTTTCAGCAACGAGACAGTGTTAGGTCCTAATGTCTGTAAAGTTCCCAAACCCATGCTGGCCATGTGGATGTCTGCTCCAGTGTCACCCACAGGGCAGGGTGACGAGGGCCTTATGGCCACACAGGGATCCGGGCCAGCTGGAATGTGAAGGAATCGGAGCCCAGGGCCCCAGCCCTCAGTCAAAGCCCCTCTCCAAGGCTGTGGAAAAAACTTCTGGCATCTTAGAGGGAGGGCAGTGTGCACCCAAACTCTGTGTATAACGCATTGGAAGCCTGTTGGCCAGGCCACAGGAGGCTGCGGGAAGAGCAGCAGACAGCAACAGCAGCAACCACGTTCTGGTGAGGAGGGCTCCTCGCTCCCAAGGATGGCTGGCCTGAGTAAGGCAGGGTCTCATGAAAGGTCCCCCAAGCCAATGGTCCCATTGGTCCGGCAGATGCTTCACCTAGGTCGCCGCTGTTAGAACACATTTCATTCTCATGCTTGGTTGAGGCCTGCCTGCTGGAGTCCACCTGCTGTGAATCTTTGGGCCAAAGGTTTGCCAGCTTGTAGATGCTTCGAAAAGAGAAGGAGAGAGGGAGAGAAGGAGAGAGGGAGAGAAGGAAGAAGGGTTTGTTGTTGTTGTTGTTGTTGTTGTGAACCCTGGTCATAGCTTGCTACCCTCCTTACATTGCTCCTAGGCACTGCCATGTATAATGCCTGGTTCCGCTTCACCCAGAGGATTCCATTCCATAGAGAGGTTAGCATTTGTGCAAGCTAAAGATGACAGGAAGACTGATTGGGGGAAGGAAGAACCAGACCTCCAGGAAAAGACCTTCTTTCTGTGCCATTTGAGACAGCCTCATTACATCGCCCAAAGTGACACCAGAGCAACCCTCTAGTCACTTAGCCTACAGCACAGGCGTGTGCCACCACGTCTGGCTTTTTTTATGTTTGTGTGTATATACCTGCACGCGGGGGTCAGAGGGTAAAGCGCAGGAGTTGGTTCTCCCCTTCCACCATTTGTAGTCTAGAATTTAAACTCAGGCTCTCAGGCTTTGGCAACAAACATCTTTAACCACTGAGCCATCTTGCTGGCCCTTGACATTTATTTTGTAAGCGTGTAGGAAGCTAAGTATGATCGTGGATTCCCATAACCCTAGCCTTAAGTAATGGAGGGAGGAGACTCATTACTAGTTCACAGTCAGCTTGATCTCTATATATTGAGGTACAGATTGGTCAGTACTACAAATGAGACCCAGTCTCAAAAAACAAACAAACAAACAAACAAAAACAGGGAGAGTGAGAAAGGTGGGGTTTTGTTTCAAAAGACAAGCATCTCCTAGCTCATCTCTGAAACTGACAAGAAGGACACTAGGAAATGGACGTATGGAGCAGCTTTGACCACCTAGCCCAAATGTTGGCTAAGTGCTGGAATCAGGCAGCTCTTAGCTACAGGGTCACGGTCCCAGTGGCCTGCCCACTGATGGCAAGGTGTGGACCAAAGCACAGGTGTGCTGCCTTTCCTTCCTAGTAGTTCTCTGGCCTCAAACTCAAGCTGGGTGCTGTCCTGGACCTGGGCCATGGGCTGTCCCTCCCCATCTCCCCTGAATACCACTTGAGATTTTATGTATGTTCCAGGGCACACCAAGAAACCGTCCAGCTGAGAGGGAGGATGACAGGGCGTCCACTGCCAGACAGCAAAGGCAGGGAGCATGCTGTCAGTCAGCACTGGGATGGTGTCAGCACTGGGGGGGTGTCAGCACTGGGGGGGTGTCAGCACTGGGATGGTGTCAGCACTGGGATGGTGTCAGCACTGGGGTGGTGTCAGCACTGAGATGGTGTCAGCACTGGGGTGGAGTCAGCACTGGGGTGGCTGTCACTAGCAGAAAGCCCAAGCTCTTCACTTTGGCCTATGGTGCCCGCCCAAAATGGCACCAGCCACTGCTCCTCTGCCACAGCTGAGCCGTGCTCCTCTCTGCCTGTCTCTGAGGCCGACCAGATCCACTCAGCAGCAGAAGCGCGGCTGGCACCGTGCTTTTCCATGCCGCTAGCTCTGACCACTTTCTCTAGGGCAGCTCCAGCTGCTGCAGAAACCCTGCTGCACATTTGGCATCAGAAAATCCTTTTACCAGGCAGTGGTGGCGCATGATTTTACTTCCAGGACTTGGGAGGCAGAGGCAGGTGGATTTCTGAGTTCGAGGCCAGCCTGGTTTACAGAGTGAGTTCCAGGACAGCCAGGGCTACACAGAGAAACCCTGCTTCGAAAAAAACCAAAAACCAAACCAAACCAAACCAAACCAAAACAAAAATCCTTTCAAATTGGTTTTTAATTATTTTATTTTATTACTTTTGTTGGGTTGTTTATTTTGTTTGTTTATTTGATTGTCTTTGTTGTTGTTTTGTTTTGAGGCACAGTCTCTCTGTGTAGCCCTGGCTGTCCTGAAACTTGCTCTGTAGACCAGGTTGGCCTTAAATTCACAGAGATCCACCTGCCTCTGCCTTCAAGTGATGGGATCAAAGATGTATGTTACCATTCATGTAGATGTTTTATTTTGGAACTTATTTACTCTTTGTCTCCCTTAATGGACTGTTAACTCAAAAGGACAGGAACTCAGTTTTGACTTCTATTGTGTTCCCAATGTCTAAAACAGGGTTGGGCACATATCTGGAGCTAGATCAGCATTTGTTGAATACATGGATGAGAGACTAAGCCTTTTCAGCGCCTCCATGCCCCTAAAAAGACTGGCAGCCCTTGGTACCCACACACAGCTTCCTCTCTACCAGGAGCAGGTAAGTGAGGGCCCTGGTGCTCTAAGGCTCCCCCCCCCTTTTTTTTTTTCTGAGACAGGGTTTCTCTGTATAGTTCTGGCTGTCTTGGAACTCACTCTGTAGACCAGGCTGGCCTCAAACTCAGAAATCCACGTGCCTCTGCCTCCCAAGTGCTGGGATTAAAGGTGTGCGCCACCACTGCCCAGCTAAGGCTCCCTTAAAGCAACCTGCTTACTGATTATTGTCCTGGACCTGGGCTGTCCCTCCCCCACCTTCCCTGAGTAGCACCTGAGATGTTATGGCTGCCCTCATATCTCCATATACTTAACTCTAGAGCAGGAAAAAGAGCAGGAGATGAGAGGCCTCGGGGAGATGGCGAGATAGGTCCTTCTTGGCTGTGCAAGGAACAACTTCAACAACTAGGCTACTCTCCCCAATTCTAAATGAGGGATGTCCTCTTTTGTCCACAGAGGCAGGGCCAAGACCAGGACCAAGGCAGGCCCCAAGAGGGAGCATCCCATCTCCCCTGGCCACTACAGTCTAGGTAGAGGGAGCGCCTATCCTGTGCCTTCCTGTTTTCTCACTGGGCTGCCCTGGGGTTGGGCTGACTAGCTGACCAGTGACTGCTTTTCCTGTGTCCCCTTTCTGTGTTCCTCTCTCCCTACTTCACCCTTTTGCCTTGTGAGCCGCAAGTACAACCTGTGAATCCAAAAGTCTCTTCACTTCATGCCCAAAGCTCTACATTCTGCTGAGTTTGGATACACCAGCACCGGACATCAATGTCTCCAATATAAGCATAGTCTGCCCTGTCTTTTAGGATGACTTTGAACTCAGTGTCCAGAATACAGACCTTCAGTTGTAGGGGTACAACTGGCTTCACCGGCCCCTTTCCCAAGGATAGCTGACTCATTTACCATCATGCCAGCCAGCACACTGACTCTGAGGGAGGCCGCTAGGCCCATCCCAGCTGAAAGAAGCATACCAGGTCTTTTTAATTCATACTTCCAGGAACATGGTCCCTTCACCCACTTCCCTGGTTTACCTTAGCCTGGTCCTGACACTCACCGTTATACGCAGAGTCCAGAGCTGCGCCCAGGCCTTTGACTCCAGAGATTTTTCCACAGCAATGAGATTGTCTTTCTTCAGGTCTTCGGGAGCCTGTGGGACGTTAGAGGAGGTGTGAACTTGTGCAGCACTGCTCCCTACGTGCAAGCCGAGCTGTCCCATCACTCAGAGAGCACAGCAGAGGACTAGGGTGGTGAGAAAGGCAAGAGGGACATCAGCTTTCTCTTGCTGGGGACAATGTGGCCCATGCCTGAATCTGTGTGAGTTCAAGGCTGGCCTGGTTTACACAGTGACTGCTCTTCTGAGCCGGCCCATGTGTAATGTCCCTCTCTGTGCAGTGTCCCTGCTCTTTCTCACACTCCCAGGAGAGTGTGCCGTAACTCTCACTGTGCAATCTACTATAGACTGGACCCTTCCCAGAGGACTCCCCCAGCCACGAGTAACTCAGGCCTCTCCCAGTATGGCAGGCACAGTACTCACCCTTCTGGACACAATCACCAGAATGAGGAAAATTTTTTGCCAAAAGCAGAGACAGCTGTGACATAAAAACAGAGAGAGATGTCAGCGACTGGACATTGGTCAAGGTAAGACTCAAGGGATAAGGAGTACCTAGAAAACACTGGGTACCAGCAGGCGGCCTGTGTCGGTGGTGGCTGGACCTGGAATCACCCCCATATCCCCAGCCTCCACCAGAGAAGCAGCCACCCAGTGTGGACCTGACCCCAGGCAGTGAGTACCTTCTGTCAGCTTTCCAGCTTGCTCTGCTGCCCCACCAGGGAGGATCTTAGAGAATACACTCTCTCCTTCTGCCCCTGGCTGACCAGCGGGAGCCCCTGGGGTCCCCCCAGGCCTGGCTCCAGGCTTCACCCCTGTAGGAAAGAAAGCAACATTATGAAGAACACTATGCTTGGTCGTTCAGGGTATGAGGGGAGGAGGGAGCCTGAACTCAGGTGACCTGGGAGGAAGAAGAAGGTCATGGCTAGAGAACTAAAAGTAGGAAGAGGAGACCAAGAGGAGAAAGGCTGGGAGGAAGCAGGAGATAAAAAGGCTAAACGGAAGAGAGAGGAGAAGAGATGACAGGCAGGGGAAGGAGGGAATGGGAAGGAAGAAGGAAGGGAGGGAGGGAGGGAGGGAGGGAGAAGGAAGGGAGGGAGGGAGGGAGGGAGGGAGGAGGTGTGGCGCAGCTGGGCATTGTGGCCAATGCCTTTAATCCCAGCATTCTATAGTCAGAGGCAGGTGCATCTCTGTGGGTTCAAGGCTGGCCTGGTCTACACAGTGAGTTACAGGCCATCCGAGGCTATACAGTAAGACCCTGTCTCAAAAAAATCAATCAATCAATAAATAAACAAATAAATAAATAAACGAAAAAGAAAAGAAAAGGCTCTGGCCCTTGCCCCTGCTCACCAGTGTTCACCCAGGATAGTTTCCTGGGCCCTCACTGGCCCAGCCTCATTTTCTGGTCGGAGGTCTGCAGCCTCCTGGGTGTTTATGGGGGATTAGTGAGAAGATGTCTGCGGGGCTGGGGTGGGGTGGGGAGGTGAGTACAGCGGTATAGGGAAAGATTGCTCTAGTGCTCTGGGCACAGCTCACCTGCAGGTCCAGGTCCTGGAGCTGGCTGGGCCTGAGGAGCCCGTCCCTGCTGGGGCGCTTTGGCTGCCGGTGGTTTAGAGCTGCTGGCCTGTTCTGCACGTGGCTGTAACACAGACCCTGCAGCTGAGATCCTGCTCACCCCCCACCCCCACCCTGAAGCCACAGGACATCCAGACTTCAACTGTTGCATCTGCCCTAGGGAGTGGGGGACCCATGCACAGGAGAGGCTAACTCACCGGTCCTGCTGGCTGGGGCCCTGGGGCTGTGGTGGGGCCTGGCTGAGGTTTCCCCGCTGGCTGGCTGGCAGCAGGGGCTGCGCCCCAGGTGGTTGGCTGGCTCTGTGGCTGTAGCCTAGCCTGGGATGGAGCCTGCTGGGGGGCTTGTTGCCCAAGACCCTGCTGTTGCTGCTGCTGCTGTTGCTGCTGCTGTGTCTGTGGCTGGCGTGATGCTGTGCCCGAGGGCGTCTGCCTGGATGATGGGGGCTGTGATTGCTGAGGTCCGGGAGCCACCTGTCGACCTTGCATCTGTGGCTGTGCCTGGGTGTCTGCCTTTGGCTGCAGTGCAGAAGGCCCAGCGTGGGCCTGCCGGGAGCCCTTTTTGCTCTCAGAGGCATGGTGGTATGCTGACGGAGCCCGGGACGGCTGTGAATAATCAGCGGAGCTGGGGTACCCGGGCTGACCCTTCTTCTGCATGGCAGGGGCAGGGCTGGCCTGAGGGTGAGGCCGGGCCTCGTGGCGACCCATGTCCCGAGCGTGCGGTTTGGCAGCACGCCGTCCTGGCTCCTCACCAGCGTGGCGGCCTGAGTGCCTCCCGTGGTCACCGTGGTGCCGGTGTTCCTTGGCTGAGGTATGCCGGCCTGGACCACCCTCATCATGAGGCCATAGGCCCTCCTCAGGGGGCTCATCGTAGTCATGGTAGCTGTGCCTGGCAGGGCCTCGCTTCTGGGAGGAGGAGACTGTATGGCCCCCATGGTGCCTGAACCGGTCGGAGCGGGCATCTCGGGGCTTATCAAACCAGTCTGTCTCCTCCTGGCCCAGGTGATACGCTTCAGAGACCAAAAACAGAACACCGTCAACCCCTGGGTAGCCATAGAGGAGACCTAGCTGAAGCCATGCAAGGGAACCAGAGTGGACAGACACCACAGCCACAAGCAGGTCACTAGGTCCCCACCCTCCAGCAACCAGGAAGCAGGGCACAGGTAGATCAGCCTAGGACCGCCTGCAGCAGGGCCCACTGATGAGATGCCAAGACAGACCCTGCTGGGACATCTTGGGGACCAGGGCAGGCAGGCAGACCCCCAGGGGCAGAGCATTTGCAGCAATCACCCCCAGCTGCCATTACCTTCACTGTCAGAAACCACGCAGTGGGAATCATCCAACATGTAGCCCTCCTCACGCTTATATGCGTGGGCCCGCGGTCCGTCCTTGACATGTTCCTGGACGTCAGGCATGGAGTGGCTGGAGCAGAACTGTGGACAGGTGTCCCCGGGAGGAAGAGCACCCCCTGCGGGGCGGGGCCGCCCTAAGGGGCTGACAGGGCTCTCCTCTTCAGAGGCCTGGCTCCTCATGGGGGGCCGTGCCCGGCCATGGGCCATGCTCAAGGATGAGGGCTTGGAGCCCGCCTTTTGAAGTCGCTCTGCAGTATCCCGTTCCCGTTCATACCCTTTTCCTCGGCTGCTATAGTCATGGCTGGACAGCTTCTCCCCACTGTATGCCGATGGCATTCGGGACCGGCTGCTGCTACCATACATGCGGTCATCCTCCTCTGCCGTGTCCCGGCTGGACACCCCGTAGTACCTCTGCTGTTCGTACACGTTCTTCTTGAGCCCATAGGTGATTTCATCTTGGAACTTTCTGCCCCGAGAGGTCAGGCTGCTGCTGACCGTGGGCGGGGGATAGGAGGCCAGATCGGATTCCACATCCTTGGCCTCCTCGATGGGTGAGAACTTGGAGATCTTTTGCTCCATGCCTTGCTTCCGGTGCTTGCTGCGCTTTGAGGAGATGGCAGCTGGGGCCAGGCTCTTAGAGGGATGCTTTGGCCCCATGGGTCCTGGACCATACTTGTCTGCTCGAGCCCCATGTCTATAGTCACTGTCACCGTAATAGTGGGTGCTTGGCCGGCCGTTGCTCTCCATGCTCCGGTGATGACCAGATTTCCCACGGGGGTCATATGAGTCCTCCTCTGATTCTTCCTCACCTCTGCCGTAGCAGCAGGGCAGAGTGGGTCCCTCAAGGACAGCTGGCTCCCCAGGATCCTTCCCGGGACGCCCACTGACTCCACCTGGCCCCAAAGGCTCCAGCCGTTGGCTCTCTGAGGCAGCGGGGGTGCTGTCCTTCGTCAGTTCGCTGATGTCGTCGATCATCACATAGTTTCGAGGAACATTCTGTTCCAGACTGGTGTAGTGGGAGTCAGAGGGATATGTGGGGGCTGGACTCTGGCTCATGCTGCTTCTGTCACTGCCCCGGGGGTGCTCGGGGGCTTTACCCTGCTCATAGCTGCCACTCACAGCTGGACCACTGTAACCGGTTTCAGGGGGCGCTGAAGACATGGTGACAGCAGGGCTGCTGATCACCTCGTAATTGGTTGGAACCTTCTGCTCCAGATCAGCCAGTGAAGTCTGCCGTGGCTTCTGGTGGGCAGCACGACTGTCAGCTTGCACCGGGAAAGGGGTGCTCTGCGTGGTTGGCATGGGCGTTGGGGCTGCGTAATGGCCTGTGGGGTGGAAAGCCGGTTGGCTTGGCAGGCCAGGCTCAGCTGGATAACCAGTCCCAGGAGGGTAGGTAGGTGCTGGGTACGTGCTAGGGCCAGTGTAAGTAGGTGCCTGGTGGGCTGGAAATCCATTCTGAGTTGGTCCGCTACTGCCTGCAGTGTACTGTGGGGCTGTAGGTGGAAACCGGGGCTGTTGGAAGGCAGTGGGGCCAGAGGGGGTGGCAGGCACAACAGCTGAGGCAGGGTAGTCCACATACTGGCCAGCGGGTGTGGTACAACCCTGGAGCCGCAGCTGGTTGAGCTCACTGTCAGACAGGTAGTCACGATGCTCACCAAGGCCACGTAAGGGTGGGTAGTCTCGGCCACCCCTGTCTTTGGCCAACGACTCCTTGCGCTGGGTGATGCCCAGCTCCAGGTATTTGAGCTTGGCGTCAATCTCCTTCTCCTCCTCGTCCAACTCCGCCTGCTTCTTGCGCAGCTTGGTGGACTCATGCTCCACCAGCCGCAGGTCCCGGTCCAGCTCCCGGAGCAGGCTGGCCTTGGTAGCAGGGACGGTGGTGGGCCCCGCCAGCCCTCGCTGCAGCAGACTGGCTGCATACAGCTGTGAGGGCACCTGGCCAGCCAGGGGAAGGTGAGCTTCCTCTGGAGGGGGGCTGGGCAGTGTCCGCTTCACCTTGCGGACCAGGCCGTTGGGTGGCAGCGCCGACACCTGAGACAGAGGGAAGGGTGGGCAGCACTGAGACCCAAGGTGTGGGTGACTTTGCTGGGGCATGGGGTAGAAGAACCCAGGTCTGGAGGTTCTTCAAGGCAGGAGCAGGCTCCACACTGTTGATGCTCTGCTTTGCCAAGCAGCCTTGGGGTTTACCCTGCCCACCCTCTGGTCTTGGCTTCTTTGCCGTGAGGGGAAAGGCCTGTGGTCAGTTTACAGTCCTTTCCAAAGCTTTGGGCACCAGGAAGGTGGTGAGGGTTAGACTGCTTTGTGTGCTGTGCACAGTGGCTTTGGAAGGCCCTGCACATCTCCAGTGGGCTTGCCTGTCACTGAGGTGAGGGAAGATGGATCTGGCTCGAAGTTTGACACCCGGCAGCCTGTAGGGGCTGAGGGCAGTCAGGGGAAGAAGGAACAGAGTAGAACACTGGAGACCCACCAGGATCCTTTAAGAACAGGGTCACAGGAAGGGGCACACGCTAACTGTCAGCTGTTCACAGGCTCCGAGTCTAAGCTTCCTTCTTCACTCCTCTCCAGAGCAGCACGCTGCTTGACTGCCTGCCCACCTCCTCCTCTAACCTCACTACCCTCTGCCACACCTAAGCCCTGATCGTGGCCCACCCCCAGCCCTCTGAATCTCTCTGTAGACAACCTCTCCTTTCTTGCTAGACCTCTCTCTAGCAGCCCAGCTACCTGTTCAAGTTTCCCCTGCCCTGCTCGCCACACAGCCTACTTACTCCAGAGGTGCTGCAATTCTGGGAGGCCAATGCAAATGGAGTGCTCACCCTGGGTTCCCTTTATCTCCGGGGCTGATCACTACCCACCTCCACCACCATCACCTCTATAAACCCACCCCCCAAAATGGGCAAACACACCCCAAAGCGCTTCTGACTCCTTCCCCCTCTCCTCGGGATCTCTCCTTTGGCCTATCAGCCCACATTGCATTCAGGGAACTCTGAAATACCAGTCTTGTTCTGTTTCACCTCCCAAAGCCTTCCAGAGACTTCAGGAAAAGCCAACCTTCCTCAGCCTTGCACTGAAAGTGGTTAGCATTTCCCTTTATCAGTCTCTAGTCTTCCCACAGATGGTGCCATGGCCAGGCTGTGTCTTGCAGTTCTAATACATGGCTGTGTAACGGAAACCATAGACAAGGAGCCTGCACTGCACTAGGGGAGCAGGCAGGTTAGGAAGTAGAGAATTTGGGGAAGGTGGGTGGGACACAAGGAAGCACCGAGAGTACCTACAGCCCTCCAGGGTGGGTCTCCAGTGCTAGGCCACAGGCTTGGGCCTGCTATAGGCAGTGAAGCCCATCTAGAGATGGGAAGTGGAGACTAAATAAGGCTCGGAGTGGAAGGTGCCTAGACTGGAGGTGAGAAATGAAGAGGCCTGAAAGGAGATGACAGAGCTAGACCAGGTCCAGACAGTGGAGAGACAGGGCTGTGGACAGGCTGAGGTTTCTGGAAGAGTGTCTGGGCAGATGGCTGTGGAGCCCCATGTGTGTCTGACTTTGTCCAGGCTGGGTTATGAGCTCTGTCAGACGTCCATTGGGGAACTTTGTTCCTCAACTCCTTCCCCCGGGCCTTTGGAGCCAGAGGTGGCTCCATTCCCGCCCCAGAAGAAACCCCTCCCCCTGGGGCCCCACAAGCTAGAAATAGATCCCCATCCCGCCCTGGACCAGCCCCTGTGCCCATACCTGGCTACCTAGTCCCCCCTGGTGCTGGTAGAGGGAGAATCTCTCTTTGGCAGACTCCTCGGCGGTGGGGCTCAGGGGCTTAGGGTCGGACAGAGACCGCTGCAAGGTCTTCATGGGGCGAGGCAGAGTCTGCTGGCGAAGGGTGCTGTCAGCTATGAATTGCTTCTGGGGACTCACATGAGCCTTGTTCAGCCTGTCACTGGAAGCAAACGAGGTGTCCAGGAGCCGGTGTGGGGACAGGGGCGACACTGGAGAGTAGAGCACTTGTGGAGACTTAGGAGGCTGGCGGCTCACAAGCTGCGACAGGGACTCCGGGGGCAGGTGGGTCTGGTACCCGATCTCCAGAGGATCCGGCTTCTTCTTCTCAAATCTGCCCAGGGCTCCTGGGGTGACTATCTGGATGCCAGGTAGGTAGGGGCTGATGGCAGTTGGTCCTATGAGCTGTGGCCCAGCCACACCCTGAGCCTGCCCATCTGGTTCTGTCTGGCAGGCCAGGCTCTCCCCACGCCCAGTCTTTTCTGGTGCTGATATGTACCTGACGATCTCCACCTTTGGGTCGGTGGCAGCGGTGATGTGGATGGCTGGAGAGACCCTGGGCAGCTGCTCAGGCTCGGTCTGGACGGAACAGTCGCTGATAGTCTGGATGCCCACACTGCTCATGGCCCTTGCAGTGGCGGCTGCGGTGGATGAGGAAGCAGCGGCATCGTGCTTGCTGTCAGAACCTGAGTCTGAGTGACGGGAAAGACGAGACCTGCGGCGGCGCACGGGTTGCTCCCAGTCAGCATTGTCCTCGTCATCTGTCTGCACACTGCAGTCAGCACTGCGCCGTGTCCTGCGCCTGCGGGTCACAAGGTAGCGGCCCTCACCCTCCTCATCATCTGTCTGAACACTGCTGTCTGCAATTCTCTTGACCGCGCTGGGATCAGGTCCCGTCTCTGGCTCACAGGCATCTCTCAGGCGTGGCATGGAGTGACGTTTCTTGATGCCACTACGGCCTGCCTCCCACTGCTCCTCGGTTTGCAGTGACATGTCTGAGGCGGAGCTGGGGAGGCCCCTGTGCAGCACAGGCTCACGAGGTTGCCCGGGCCCTTCGGTCCCTGCCACGGCAATGAAGGCCGCGTGGGTCAGCGGTGGCCAGTACTGGCCATTCTGGGCCAGCTCGGTGGCAGCCAGGGGAGGCCCTCGGCTAGGTGCCTCGCAGGTGGCAGGAAAGGGGGCCTTCTGCCTCTGCTTCTGCTCCTCCAGCTGCAGCTGCAGCTGCTGCTGCAGTTGCTGGATCTGCTCAAGCTGCAGTCGCTGCTGTGCCAGCTGCTCACGCTGCAGTGCAAACTGCGCCTGGCGCTCTTCCTGCTGCTGCTGCAGCACGTGCTGCTTGATGGTCTGCAGCTCCTGCAGCTCTCGCTGCACCAGCAGCTGCTCCTCTTCACGATGCCTCTGCAGCTCCACCCTCTCCCGCTCCAGCTCCTCCTGCAGCCGCAACTGCCTCAGCTTTTCCAACTCTACCCGTTCCCGCTCCAGCTGCAGCAACTGCTCCTGTTGCTTCCGCTGCCGGTCCTCCTGAGACGCTTCCTCCTTCTCTGCCACAGGCCGGCCGAGGACCCCACTGCCACTCCCAGCGGCGGCCTCACCTGCTGGCTTCTGGCCAGGTGGTGGGGCCGGGGCTGGGGCCGGGGCCACTGGGGCTTCCTTGATGACAGCATGGGCAGTTGTGGAAAGGGGTTCTTCTCGGGCAGCCCCTGCTGGTAGATCAGGCCTTGGCGGGCCTCCTGCCCCCGAGGCTTTGGCGGCAGCAGGCTTCCCCAAATAGACAGGTCCTTCAGCAGGTGGAACGCTGGAAGCAATGGGGAATCTTGGTACAGGATAGCGGTATAGCCCTGCTGGTCCAAGAGGTACCCGAGGAGCAATCATGGGCACACGGGTCAGGCTGGTAAGGGGCACAGCTGTGACCGCACCAGATACATAAGGCCTGTACATGCCGCCACGCACCATGGGCCGCAGTACCGAGGCGGGCTGGGTGGTGATGGGCAGCGTTGCCGCAATTGGGGTATTGATAGTCGAGTAGATCATGCCATCAGCTGCGCGCACTGTTGCTGTGGACGGGAGCAGTTGTCTGACTGCTGCTGCTTGGCTTGTTGCAGGCCCATACTGAGCAAGGTTCCCAGGGCTTGGCTGCCCTTCTGGGTAGGTGGGGTTGCCAAGGAGGCTGGGTCTAAGGGGAGCCAGACCCTGTGGGGCACTGAGGCCAGGCCCGTGCTGGGGCTGATACTGCAGGAGGTCAGGCCCACCACTCCCACTGCCATGCCGCCCACCGTACTGGTCCATGGAATTGAGGGCAGCACACATGCGGCTGATCTCTCGGGCCGTGGTGGCACTGTACTGGGCCAGGCTGGCCTCCTGGAAGCCAACTGCATCTCCCCGTGGGCCATACCGGTGATCTGAATAGATGTTTGACACTGAGCTATAGCGCCGCAGGGGAAGTGGATGAGACAAAAGGTCTGTGGGGTGACGCAGGTCCGTGAAGGAGCCGTACTGTAAACCCTGCCCTAAGTAGCGTCCATCCGCAAAGCCTAAGCTGTACGAGTGCTTCAGTGAGCTGAGGTCCACTGCCGAGTCCCTCCCAGGGCCCTGGAAAAGCTGCCCAAGCCTCTGGGCGTGGTAGTTGAGGCCAGCTTCGGCCAAATTGGTGTCAGACATGGAGGAGTATAGCCTTCCAGGCAGGCCCTGTGGGTAGGGCCTCTGTTCTTCATGGGGCCCAGGTCCTACTACCCCCTGTGCCCGGAAGGTGAGGGGCTCAGGGGGCTCAGGGTCTCTGGGACTGTAGAAGGGGCCACTGCTTTGGCCAGGCAGGGCCGAAGCATCGGTCACATTCTTGTCAGGTGCGCTAGGGGCAGGATGGAAGGTGCCAGTGCAGCTGCTGCCAAAAGGAAACTTGTAGACCATGTCACAGCATGCCAGCTGGCTCTCAGGCCTCATTCCGGTGAGGTCCAGGGCACCTGCTGGCTCTTCTGGGAGCAGGGTAGTCACCGTGCCAGCTGTACCCTCTCCCATCTGCACCACCACTGTGTGCGGCTTCCTGGTACCTGGAGGAGCATGTGACCGGAGCTCTGCAGGAGTAGCCCGGTGGGGTTCAGCACCAGGCTCTGGCACTGGTCCTGGTTTCAGGCCCACACCCTGGGCGGTGCCCATCTGGGTGATCAGAATGTCCCTTCTGGCCAGAGGTGTTACCTGGTTGGGAAGATTATACCTGGCAAACTTAGCCTCCCTGGGTCTTCCCCTGGGCCCACCTCGGTATGGGGCTGTCTGGACAGCCTGCTCTACTTGCTTGATCTGCGCCAGGCACACTGGGCTACCTGAACCCTGGCCAAAGTCGAGGCGGCTCTGGAAAGGGTCTCCATATACCACTGGCTGCTTTTGCTGAGCCATGAGCACAGATGAGGCCATGGTGATGCTCACTGTGGTGGCAGTGGCCAGGAAGGTATGGGTCTGCTCTTGGGCATTGAGGTTGATAACCAGAGGCTGCACAGCGGTTGACTGGCGTCCTGGGACTGGATCCAGGGCCAGGCCATACTTCCTTGCTTCCACAGCAAGAGAGGTCAGATCCATACCCTGGTCAGTAAGGATAATGGGGGTGGGCTTGACGGCTGTGCGAAGGTCTACCACCGCAGTGCCCGGGGGCCGGGGGCCTGGCTCAACTCTAGATGTTCCAGGGACAGAGGAGATCCGGCATAGCGAGATGTTTTCAGCAGGGAGGGCACCCCAGCCGTACAGTGCCAGGGGTCCGTCTGCACCAGCACTGGGTGCTCGTGGGAAGCCAGGTGGCCCAGCCGGCTCCGAGGGCATTTGAGATGCACTTGGAGGTGTTGTCTGGCTGTAGCTGTGGGAGGTGGGCTGAGAGTCGGTAGGTGAGCACAGAGGGGAGGTCGAGGCACTGGCGTGCACCATTCTGGTCTGGCTCGAAGCATCGGACGCCAGCGTGATGACCATGATAGGGGCCTCCTGGGAAGACTGCTGCCACACCAAGCGAGGAGTGCTAGGACGGTGTGGCGTCTGTGTGCCTTGGGCTATCATGGGAGAGGGGGAGCTGGGGCTCCGGGGAATGTCAGAGGAAGGCGTTAGGCTTGGCGTCTGTGTAGAGAACTCTGCTGTGGCCCTGGGGCCCAGCTTGCCTGGTGAGAACGTGGGGCTCTCAGAGGGGGTAGATGGAGAGAGAGGTGGGCTAGAGCCCGTAAAGTAAGAATATCCCCGAGAAGGCTGGGGGGCACCAACCTCACCGTCACCCCCACTCAGAGGCTTCTCTCTGGGGGCCCGTCCACTTCCGGGAGGGCCACTGGGAGCGTGGGGCAGCTCCTCCGTTTGAGACCCATAGTTAGCAGTGGTTGGGGGCTGTCCGTAACTGTGGATTGTGGAAGACGTTGATGGGCTACGCTCAGAGCCAGCTGGGGAAGTTGGAGTCATATACCCTCGTGTCGGGCTGGCTGTGGTGGCTGGCGACCCAGGACCCTGGGAGAAGGTCACGCCTACCTCCTTAGAGGCCAAAGTGGAGGAGACAGGAGAGCTGTGCAGTTTGAGAGAATCCTGAGGCTCTTTTGCAAAATGCTGAGTGACTCGGACATCGGGGATAACTCGGCCCCCGCTGCTGTCTGAGGAGGCGGAGGTGGAAAACGACACGGGGGCAGCCAGCTGTGTAGGGCTGGTCCCAGGGGTAAGTGGGCCACCGTTTTGCTTCATTGGGTCCATGTATGCGCTCTCAGCATTCAGAAACTGCTTCTCCTTCTTTTTGTCCTCAGTGAAGGCCAGATCCCGCGAGGAGGCCTGCCTCATCCGGGCTATGCTCTGGGATGTCTGAAGGATCTCCTCATACACTGTTGCTCCAAGGCCAGCGGGCGTGCTTTCTGCCGCAGGCTGAGAAGCCCTGCTGCCATAGTCATGGTCTTGTGTGTCTTGATAATCAAAGGAGCCCTGGCCGCGGGGGCCTGTGGGCTGAGAGGGTCCACCATGGGGTCCCCGGGCCCCTGCCACCTGGCCCTGCTGTCTCTGGAGCATCTCAGCTTTTCTCATCATGTCCTCGTAGGCCTCCTCCGCACTCTTAAGGGGCCGTCCAGAACTGGGCGTGGTGGAACTGCCCGAAGGGGTTTCAGTCGGTGAGTAGAGAGACATAAAGGCCGGCAGGTTGTACTCGCTGCCCGACTTGTAGAGCCGAATGGGGCCGCCATCGAGGGTCTCTGCCTCTGAGTCCAGGGAGGGGGAGGGGGAGTACTCAGAGCAGGAAGAGCGGTGTAGCTCCTCCATCTCCGCTGCCTGCCTCAGCTCCTCTGTAGGGGACGCGTCTTCAATGGGTGACAGGTTACTGGGTGGTGTCTTGGAGCGCTCACGCCGCCTCTGAGCCCGAAGCTCTTCCTTGTCACGCCGGGTCTTGCGGGCTGTGCTTCGAATCCGCTGCTGTTCCACCTCCCGCATCTTCTCCTGCTCACGCAGCAGCTCCTCTTCTTCCCGCAGCTCCTCCTCCTCGGAGGAGTCCTCGATGGTGGGCAGCAGGGGCCCGTGGGACCGGTGCCGCGCCTTACGCTGCTGCTTTGCTTCTTCGAGGCGCTGCCGGCGGCTGGGGCTGCTGTCGCTGTCTTCCTCCAGTGAGGACAGGGAGGTGGGGGAGGTGCCAGATGTATAGCTAGGCGTGGAGGCTGGCAGAGTAGAGGAGTGCTCCCCACGAGAGCGGTCTTCGGGTGAGCCTGTGAGGCTCTCCATCTCCAGCTCAGGCTCCCGGTCCAGGTTGGGATCAGGACCTTGGCCCAGGTCTAGCTCATGACCATAGCTACCCGTGCTGTTGAGCTCAATGGTTTTAAAGCGTCGGAGACCCCCCTGAAGGGCTCCGCTGCCATCCGTGGGCTCTGCTGGACCTGCCTCAGACAGGAGTTCCTCGTAGCCTGTGGTGGCATTATGGGGAAGGCGCCTCTTGGGCAGGGCTACTGGTTCTTGGCTAGATTCCGTCCTGGGCCTGGCACTTGCCTTCTGGGCACTGTGTTTGGCCAGGCCTCGCCCAGAGACAGCAGTGTCATCTTCCTCCAAGTTGTCTTCCTCGGCACTCATTTCTAGGATCTGCCGCCTCATGAACTCCTCGTCGGTCATGTCTGCCCGGGCTGGGGGCTGAGGTGGGAGGGGAGACAAGCCGCCTTCGCTGCTGTCTTCCACATAGTCATGCCTCAGCTGGCTGCCGAAGTCATCTGAAGACTCAGCTGTGTCCTGCTGTTCCCTCTGACGTCCCCATGCCAAGGAGTCGTCCTCCTCTAGAATGTCCCCCAGTTCCTCATCCGAGTCGAAGGCCTCTGGCATGATGGACAGGGAGTGAGGACGCCGTTTCTGGTCTTCAACCGCGCTGCTGCTGCTGCTGCTGCGGGGTGGCTTGCTCCACTCGGTACTGGGAGCCACAGCCTGGGCCTCCAGTGAAGGGCGCAGGCTACTGCCCACTTTGTGGAGCTCCGAGGGGCTGGGTGGCCGTGGGCCTGTCACCCCTGCACTGTCAAGCTGCTCCACTTCTTGCTGTACAACACCTGTGATCTCGCTCTGGGAGCTGGAGACACCGTCGGAGGAGTAGCCTGTGTCACTGAGGCTCTGTGGGCTTCGAGACAGGTCCTGAGAGTAAGGCTTGGGGACTGGTTCCTGCGTAGGGTGAAAAGCAGGTGTTTACTACTGACCTGTCAATCCCAGGGACTACGGGAAGGGGTCCTCCATGTCCCAAGGGCTATCTCTCTGGCCCTGAATAACTTACAGACTTCACAGCAAGAGAAACTTTACTAGATGAAAGTGTGGGAGACCAGCAAAGTGGCAGACTCAGGATGTGTCTCCATCCCACAGAGTCCAGATCAGCTGAGCTTCATTTCTTGTTTGTTGTTGTTGTTGTTATTTTGAGACAGGGTCTTTCTACATAGCCCTGGCTGTCCTAGAACTCACCATGTAGACCAGGCTAGCCTTGAACTCACAAAGATCTGACTGCCTCTGCCTCCAAAGTGCTGGGACTAAAGGAGTGTGCCATCATCCCAGTGATCTACTGAAACTAAATCTAGACCCTCTTTCAACTAGGGTGTCTCTGTGACCCCAATAGATCTGTCTTAGGCCTACATCGTTAGCCCTTCCTCAGACTATCACACCTGAAAGCTAGGATGCTTGGAAATTAAATAGAACTGACCTCAGCTTCCCCACCCTTGGGAGCTTCTGGAACAGGCTTGACAACTGGGGTGGCAGGGTCAGTCCTCTTCACCCCACTTTTTGCTTTAGGAGTCCCAGGAGGCACAGTCGTCTCTGGAGGTGGCTTCGGCACAGGTTCAGCTTTAGCAGGGGTCCCTGTCTTCTTTTCCTGGGTGCTGCTAGAGGTCTTGCTGGGTTCAGAAGCCCTGAGAGGCTTGGCCTGAGGGCTGGCCTTGGTGGTCTGAGGGCTGGCCTTGGTGGTCTGAGGGCTGGCCTTGGTGGCCTGGGGGCTGGCCTTGGTGGCCTGGGGGCTGGCCTTGGCAGGCAGGGAGCCTGAGGGCTGGCCCAGCCCCTGTGGCCCTTTCTGCTTCAGAGGGGCTGCTCCAGCTGCTCTGTGAGGGACTCCTGCGGGAGGCTGCTGTGGGGTGGGCAGAGGCAGGGGGGCTGGCTCCCCCAAGCTGCCCTCCAGCAGCCGCTTAGTTTGGCAGTTCAGACAGAGCCACTCTGTTTTCTGTAAGGAAACAGGAGGGAGGTTCATGAAAACCACAGACCCAGGAGTAAGCAGAGAGTATTTCCATCATTCTCCCAAACCTTAGGGAGGAGACAGACCTCACTCTTGGTAGATGGAACCCAGAGCGAGCCCTGCACCATTTAGACACATACTGTAGCACTGAGCCATCCCCCCAGCCTTTCAGAACAGGATACCAAAGGCATAAAGAGGAAAAACTGACAGGTATATTGCCCCCAAATTATAAACTTCTCAGGGACATATACAAAATCAAAATGCAAATGAAAAGGTAAGAAGAAAGTTTTCTTCTTAACCCATAAAGATATTTTCACTGGGCCAGAAAAGGAAGACAATTCAGAGGGAAAGGAAACTACAAAAATTACAAAGGCTTGGGATGAAATACGGGGAAGCCAGGGCCCCATCCCCAAGGACTGAATTGCAATTCAGTAGCTGTATGGGGTCCAGCAGCCAAGAAGTCCTATAGAACAGGAATGCATTCAGAGAGAGAGAGAGAGAGAGAGAGAGAGAGAGAGAGAATGTGTGTGTGTGTGTAAAATGTCCTAGAGGCCCTGGCCCTGGCTCCTAGTTCTGGGGTCTGATAGTATCCTGCCATTTCTTTCCCCAAGTAAGGGCTATGCTCAGCTGGGGCAAACTCCTGGGGCCAGCACTGAGAAGTCTTTGCTCACACTTTCAGCCAAGTCTCCCAGTCTAGGGCTAGGAAAGAACATCACAGAAAGGACTCCTCCTGTGCCCAGGGCTCTGGACTGTCCCTCTGATGGAGAACTGTGCGCCTAGAGCCCAGTTCCTTCCAGAACTGGGGTGGCATCACTATTTGGTGTTTTGTTTGTTTGTTGGTTTGGTTTGGTTTGGTTTTTCGAGACAGGGTTTCTCTGTATAGCCCTGGCTGTCCTGGAACTCACTCTGTAGACCACGCTATCTTCGAACTCAGAAACCCGCCTGCCTCTGCCTCCCAAGTGCTGGGATTAAAGGCGTGCACTACCACTTCCCGGCATCACTATTTATCATTAGCCACCACTCTTAAAAATCACCCACAGTTTCAGGACCAGGGCTAAAGGTTGAAGACACGGTCATGATGACGATGACACATGGGAACCAGCACTGCTATAGTATGAATGTGAACTGTTTCTACAAAGGCCTGTGCGTCTGAATACTTGGTCTGTAGCTGCTTGGGAGGTAGTGGAACCTTTGGATGTGGATCCTAAGAAGCTGTAATGGGTTGCTAGGGGAAAGTCTTTGAAGGTGATACCTACTTCTCGTTCTGGATCAAATTCTCTGCTTCCTGATCTGGTAAGATGTGAATGAGCTGTGCCCCAAGCCTCCATTGCCACAATCAGTGCCACCTTGGCTACCATGGTCCCCTCTAAAGTGCGAGCCAAAACGAACCTCGCCTCCTTTAAGTTCCTTCTATCTGCAATTTGGTCACTGCAATGAGAAGTGACTGATAGAGGCCCTTCCTAGAACCCACAGCCCTAAACAAGCCATGATAAATATGACACAGGAATCAGCAGGAAGTCCCAAGACTGCTAGTAACCAATTCTTCAAATCCCAGCTGACTGCACAGGGCTGGTCATCTCTGGTCCCTAAGTCGGGGGTTCTAGACCCACAGCAGGTCTAGCTGGATAGGAGTATGTTGCTTTGGCTACATGAGGTAATGGGGAATGTGGGTAACAGCCCAGCCCAGCCCAGAACAGCACCCTAACTGCTCAGTGCACGCTTGCCCTTGGCGTTCAAAACTTCAGCACCTCTTCCTTTGTGCTACTGTTCATCCTGGTGCCTAGACATGGGCTCCTCCCAGGAGCAGTGCCATGAGAGAGACCATCATGTGAACCATAGTCACAGAGCCAAGGCATAGGAAAAAATGGTGTCCTGTTACTTTTGCTGCCTCAGACATACCTCTGGTCTGTTGAACTCACCCCAGAAGCAGCAATCTAAAAGATAGCGAGGGTACCCTGGAAGGACAGCATGGACAAAGGCAGACCCCGTGTTTGGGGCTAGTCCCTGCATTGTCTTGTGTAAGCCTTGTCTGTGCCCACAAGTAAGGCCTTTAGTAGGCACGCTGCTGGTAGTCACAGGCCAGCTGGCCTGGGGCTAGCTGGGGCTTTGCTCCTTCACAGGTACATTCATGGAGGCAACCGGGTTTCAGGAAAGCTTTCTGGTGGCTCTCTTGCTCCTGGCTCTGCTTTGTAAGCAGTGAGAAAGGGTGGGCGGGGGAGAAGGCAGTGTATGAAGGAAGAGCTAAAAATAAGCGCTTGACCCGGCTGCTGGAGGCCCTTCCCAGCCCACTGGGAGCAGGAGCAGCGTACAAGCATGGAGGCTGGGAAGAGCGGGGTGAAGGACTGGCCAAAGCCTCCTGGGCATGAGTGAAAGGCAGGCCATTCGGAACGCCTGCACCTAGGAGTCTGAGCACAGCTGTTGAGGTATCAACTCATTCATTCAATCCACCTCCATCTCAGCCCCACCCCAATGTGCCCCCACCTCCACCCTGATCCTTCTGTTTCTGGATCGTCCACTCATTCATTCTCTCCCTTTAGTCTTATCTCCTTACTTCATTCATTCACCCACTCAGAATATGACTATCTCCCTTGCTAAGCCCTGCCCAGCCCCAGCAGCAGGAGGCTGTCTGTCTGTCTGTCCGTTTTGCTTGGCTCTTTGGTGAGCAGCCAGAGAATGGACAACGGGGAGACTGATGGCCACCTCTGCCTTGTCTCTGTTAGTCCTTTTGGGGACAGGAAGATACAGATCTCCCAAGTACAATCATCAGTTCCAGTTGGGAGATGTAAAGGCGTGTACCGAGGAGCTCAGTGGTTCAAGGCGGCATTTCTGCACAAGTGTCCGAGCACAGCATCTCACCCGGTTCTCATGGAAACCAAAGATGATCATTAGAGCTTCCAATCCACACAGAGGGGGGAGAGTATGGGGAAACCCCAAAGCATGTGAGATCTGTGGTCTCTGAGTCACCGGCCAGTGAGTACTGGGAGACTGTGTGTGTGGGGGGGAGGGTTGTGGAGTGCTGGGCATCCTGACACTGCCTGAAGGAGGCCACAGGCCTGTTCTCTGAATTTGTGGAGCTGCCTGTGTGTCAGCTCTTGTGGCCCATCCTGATCTCACGGCCAGCTACCTATCTTTCCACACCGCTGGACCACAGGGGGCTCAGACCTATAATTTGGGAGGCTGACCCAAGAGAGTTGCAATGAGTTTGAGGTCAGCCTTGGCTAAAAGGTGAGATTCTGTCTCACAGAACCAAATACCTCCCTCAGAATAAATAAATAAATAAATAAATACCCACAAAAGGAACCCAAAAGGTAAAGACTCAGATACCGTGTCACGGGCACGGCCAGTCTCAGTACTGCTGGTCTTTTACGATTGTGTAATGTCCACGCCACCCCACGACCCTGGGTATACCCAGGCTCCTCCTTTCTGCCTCCTAGAAGGAAGCCTTACCTAGTGTGTGCAGTGTGCTCCCTGGAAGCTGAGATGTGCCCCTCTCATGCCCTAGCCCCAAGCGTGTTCATTCCCCATGCAGTTCTCCTCTGGGATCCCTGAGCCTGGACTGGCCACACTGTTTATGGTGAGGAGTCTTCCTCCCCTCAGGGAACACTTTGGGTCCAGTGTTCTGACTGGAGGATTGGCTGTTGAAAGGACTTCATACAGACCTCAGGTACAGCAGCTCACATGGACACCTAAGAGAATTACTGTTTCCATCCCACATGGGAAGAGATAGGAGTCTGATTCGCCACCCAAGGCAGCCTGTTTGCCTTGGGCCCAGTGCCCACCCTGTAGCTTCTGTTCACAAGCCCAGTCCAGCCCTGCATGTCACAGGGGCAAGGCCATTTGCCCAGGGAAGCCTGGCATTTCAAGGGCACAGCTGAAATTTTGGCAGTGATAACAAGAAACTGGTGATATTACTGTAACAATTGCATTAATTTCTTCGCTCTGTTGAACTGCAAGTCAATTAGAAAGTGGCCCAGAAGGTACTATTATCTTTCTAAAAGATGAATAGGTTAAAAATGTTGGAATCAGCCCTTTTAATTATGAAATGACTCATTAAACAGTATTCTTCTGAGGAAGTTTCAAGTAAAAGTTGGTCCAACTATAGCGATTCTTATGTGGTATTCTCTGGACTCTATCTAGAAAGAAGGGAAAGCTTTTCTAGCTGCATACACTGAGGAAAATGGCCAGCCCGTTGGTCTGGCCTCAGGTAAACCCCAATAGGTCTACTAGACACATAGCGGGCTGTGAGTCTCTTCCTCTTGTACAGGGCTACAGAGGTCTGCCTTACCCCTTGTACAGAGACACAGCTCGGTCGTGCTGAGCCTTCAAATGGCCTGAGCCCAGCAGACCAACCTCTCTGACCTGGAGAGAGGGACCAGTGTGCGGCCTCTGTACCTAACTTAGGGTGAATCTCTTAGCACCCGTGACACTCCAACCAAGAAGTGAAAATAGGTCATAGGGAAGCACAAAGTTGCTCAGAACAACAAGTGACCACTCTCTGAGGTGAGAGCAAAGAATGCTGAGGCCTGGTTAAAGACCTGGGCGAAGCAATGCTGGGGTGCGTGTGCTGGGGGGTGGGGATGAGGTCACATCACGCAACAGCTCCTCCCCACCAGCCATGCATAAGATGCAAGAACCTGCAGGGAATTTTAATAAATGTGTAGTTATGTTGCGGCTGGAAGGAAAAGGAAGCAGAGGGCAGGGCAGGGGTAGCGTCTAGGGCTCTGGCCACTGGGTGCAGAGCAGAGGCCAGATTCTTGTGTCAGCAGGGTGTGGGGCTATGGGTGCTTGGTCTGTGGAGTGGATGCTGAGCTGAAAGGACTTGAGGATGACTCTGGGCTGCTGGCTTGGATTCTTGATGATGGATAACAGTAAGACCTCCACAGGAAGGGGCATCATGGTCGCTGGTCCACACCTTCCTCAGAGCAGCCATAGCCCTCCTGAGGACAGCAGCTTCAACAGAGCTATTGAAAGAAAGGGGTGGGAGTGGGGTGTACCCTTCTGCTTCTGCTTCTGCTTCTGCTTCTGCTTCTGCTTCTGCTTCTGAGACAGGGTTTCTCTGTGTAGCTCTGGCTGTCCTGAAACTCACTCTGTAAACCAGGCTGGCCCCAAACTCAGAGATCCACCTGCCTCTGCCTCCCGAGTGCTGGGATTAAAGGCGTGCGCCATCACCGCCTGGCAGGGTGTACCCTTCTTGGCTAGTGTTAAAAGCAGAGAGGTGGGTGATCTGACTTTGGAAAGAACTCGGGCCAGTACCCCCATCAGCCATGTGTTCAGGACCATGGACCCTCTGGACGAGGACTATGGAGGGAAGAGAGGACTGAAGTGGTGACGCAGATGGCTCTGAGGTGAATGTGAGGTAGCAGGGCATGGGGGTGGGGATGCTGCCTGCTGAGAGGCAGGAGGTCCAGAGTCCAGGGAAGCTAGCATCCAGCTGGTAAAGAGTCTAGATTAGAATGCATATGGGTCACTTCATGTCACCACGTGTCTGGGACACTTTTGTTTGGGCTGATTCAGCATTTCCTGTGGCCTGCCCCAGAGGCTGCCACAGGAAGCTGTCAGGAACGTTTATGCCCCTGGATAGACAGTGTCTCTCCCTCTATGTATATCCTGCTTAATGGGGAAATGGCCTGAGACATCTCTTGGGGATACGGGGCTTCCAAACTAGGTTAGCTCAAGTCCACCAGGGCTCACAGTCCTTCGGTGTCCCATCTGACCAGCAGTGAGCGTACATCTACAGGTGTTGGCAAAACAGGCTCTGGAGAGTCTCCGATAGACCCTTCCCCCCACTACTGGCTGGGCCAAATGTCCTCCAATAAACCACTGACTCTACAGCTTGGATAGGGAGTAGTGTTGGGCCTGAAAGGCCATGTGAGTTTCACATAAAGAGGCCATTCATCTTACTCAGGGCTACTCCTCCTGTGGTGGTCAAGTGATTGCCTTAGTCATACTAGGCTTGGTTCTTAAGGAGACCTTTGCCAAGGAAGTCAAAAGAAGGTGGTATAGACATAGTGGTGACACCATGTTCTTTCTCCCTTTTGTCCCACCTTGGACTAGTGGTGGCTTGTGTCTCCTGTCCCATCAGCTATGCTTGACTCAACTGAACATCACACATGGCTTAGTGGCTGCCCCATGAAGGGTCCTTTGCCCAGTAATCTGACATGACATGGCTATGATGAGCCCATCAGATCATGCTTAGACATGCCAAAGGTAGCCATGGTAATGTCACATGACTGGTTCTGGGCCAGAGAAAGAAGAAAAGGAATTGGGGCATGAGCAGACACAGTCACAAGGCCTAGGGTAGTCCAGCTCTGCCTGGGTACCTCTATCTTTTAGGCCTTTCGGGGACTCCCAGTTTAACAAGAACACTGGCCTAATGCCAGGCCTCTCTCTCCCTTCTACTTGGCTCTGCCCAGGTCCCAGTCTACATTCCTGGAGCAGGAACAGAGCAAAGAGTATCTTTGACCCTAGCTTTCCTTCAACTTTCCCATGGTGGGGGGGGGGTAGCATTTCTGAGCATCCTATCCCCTGGGAGAGCTCAGGCTTACCCAGGGGAAAACATGGAGGAAAGGCCAGGTCTTTAACAAGTTAACATGTACACTCATGACCTTAAGAGAGAGGACTGAGACCAGACACCAACTGGTGGGCTTGGAACCTATCTCACTGTGAGAAGCCTCAGCCCCCAGGGTGTTGAACCTAGCCTTCTGACATGTGGGCCTTCCCTCCCTACTTATGTGACAATCATAGATCCAGAGAAGGATGGGACATCAGGATGATGTTGGCGTCGTTCATCAAGGCCACGCTCTCAGGCGCTAGAAATGGGATGGCAGTTAAGACCTCCTAAGCCAGGACTCAGCCGCACAGCTCTGGCCAGCCAGCGAGAACCAGTAGTGACCATTACCCCCACCTACTGCGACAGTTCTGAGTAGGAGACAGGAAGCAGACTATGACCCGTTTGTAGCATTTGCTGTAACATGGCTATCAGACTCCCGGCTCTCAGTGCCTGTCCTGGCTCCCTTGTCCCTCCTTTCCCTGTATTCCCTGTGTCCTCAACAAAGTTCAAAGAAACATGCTTGCGCGCTGGCCCTCCCGCCCTCCTCCCGCCCTCCCGCTCGCCCCCTCGCCCTCTTACCTCCACCAGGTGCGGTGTTGGGTTAAAGCCACACAGGTTGCACACTTGGAGCTTGCAGGCAGTGCAGGTGTTGTAGTTGGCTGGGCCCCTGCTACCCACATTGAGCTCGGCTTGGCACAGTGGGCAGGTGGCAGCCCTCTCCTTCGGCATGGTCTTTGGCTTGGCAGCAGGCTTGGATGCTGCCTGATGTTCTGCTCTGCCGTGCTTTGGACTGGCGGTCCCTCCAGTTTTTGCCAGGGCTCCAGGCCCTGATCCAGGACCTGTTCTAGCCCCAGGCTCGGTTTTGGCTCCAGGTGTTGGCCCAGGCCCAGGCCCAGGCCCAGGCCCTGAGCCTGGGGGTCTCGGACCCGCCTCCTTGCTGGCATCACTGAAGACAATCTTGGGTGGCCCCTTGCTGGGGGAAGGCTGGCCCTGGGTGTCAGCCTCTGGCTGCACAGACATAAGGGTGCTCGCCTGGGTCAGCAGCGATGCTCCAAGGCCGAAGAGCTTCCCGGTGAGGCCCTCCTGGGCCTGTTCACCAGCACCAAGCCCAGAGGGCACTGTGGTGGCACTTTTGCCCTGGGCCTCTCCTGCAGGTGGCCTGGGCTCAGCTGTGGAAGGCTTGGTGGAGAGAGGGGGCTGCGGAGACACCCTCCCCACCTCTGGAGGGGCAGTTGCCTGGGTAGGCCCAGGCACTGAGGTGGCCCTGGCTGCTTCAGCCTGGCGGGGACCAGACTGTGTGACCCCTGGGCCCCGAGGAGATCTCTCTTGCTCTGGCTTCCCCAGAGGCTGTTTGGCTGGGGAGTGGGCAGGAGAAAGGGCCGGGGAGTGTAGCTGCTGCTGGCTCTTGGACCGAGGTGCAGTGGTCATGTCCATTCCCAGGGCCCTCTGCATCTGACAGTTCAAACAGAGCCACTCCTTCACCTGTGGGAGGAAACAGCAGTCAGGAGAGAGATCGGGGTCAGAGTGCACAGGGCTCAGGCTGTGCAGGGATAGAAGGTTCCTGAAGTCATTACCTGCATGGTCGACAGACAGACAGACAGACAGACCCACACTTGCTCGCATGTGCACGCACACAAATACCATGCATAATTACAAGTGAAGATTGACACGTGAGAGAGGATAACAAAAGAAATAAAAAGAAGCCATGGTATGACTCCTGTCCCGGAAGCCCTAGTATTCTCACGGAAGGGACAGATACATAAGGAAAATTCTCCAGGGCAGAGTCAGCAAGAAGCACAGATGAGATGAGACTGATTTAAGACTTTGAATTCTCTTTGAACTCGGGGGTTCTGCTATTGCTTGTTTTATGGTGTCCTTGGTCAAACCCAGGGCCTCATGCATGTTAGGCGAGCACTGCACCTCCAACCACAAGACAAGGAAAATGGCACAATGATGGGTCAATCGATATCCTGATTAATGTTCATGTTACAGACTTGTAGCTCCCCTTTGGCATGAACCTGTACAGGGATGGACGTGCGGCCATGCCACAGGCCAGGTCTGAGTCTTCCGTGTCCCCTGTGTACTAAAAGAATAGCAAAACAGTCCGGGCGTGGTGGCGCACGCCTTTAATCCCAGCACTCGGGAGGCAGAGGCAGGCGGATTTCTGAGTTTGAGGCCAGCCTGGTCTACAGAGTGAGTTCCAGGACAGCCAGGGCTACACAGAGAAACCCTGTCTCAAAAAAAAAAAAAATAGCAGAACAGACTTTTGTTTTGGACTTCCAGTCTCATAAGTAGATACTACCTTTTTTTGCCAAATGAAACCACATATAAGTCAGAGCACATCACCCACAGACTCACATCCCTCTGAGGGCTCCCCAACATAGTAAGGAAGCCCTTCCCCATGACCTTACCAGCCACCCCAGCCTTGCCTTCTACCTGGCTTCTTTCCCTGTCATCTTCCCTTGCTTGTCTCAACCCTGACACACCGGGTCTCCTGCTGTGCCGAGTGATCCTCAAAGCTCATGAGGTCCCCAAGGCTGCAATGGGTCTCTGCTGTTGTGGGGTGGCTTGTCAGGTGAGGAGCTGGAGCTCAGGCATCCTGTCCCAGCAGCCCAAGAGCAGCACCCAAAGGTGGGAAGCACCCTCCCATGCCAAGCACCCTGGAGAGTGTGTTCAGAGGTATTTATCCTCACAGGAGACGAAACAAGGTCTGAAATGGTTAGCAGTGTGCTCTTGTGGTCACTAGGGCAGAAACTATAGCTATAGACAAGAGCAATACTGGCAGCCCCATTTAACTCCTGATTCCCGGGCTGGGCAGCCTAGAGCCCAGTGACTGCCAATCTCACGTTTCTGATGGCCACTCAACATCACAGAGGCCAAGTTCAGAGTCTAGAATCCATCCCTGCAGATGCTAGAATATCCATCTCCCCAGAAGACCAAACCCAGCTCTAGAATCTAAGAAAAGTGAGGTAGAAGCAGGGCAGCATAGCCCCAGCTGGGAACTGTTAACCCACCCTGTGCTTTTGAAAGTCCAGTGGGGCTTTGTTCACACTGGACAGAGAAAGCCATAGAAAGCCATAGAAAACACCTTCAGTCCCTGGTATCCTCCTAGAAAGTTCATTTTAGGTGGGGAGGGGCTTATCAAAGTGAGGTTTTAGGGGCAAGCTGCTTCTGTTCCTCTGATGAGAGACTCTACAGGGCGATTTATATTCTCACCAGGGCCTGTTCTCTGGTCTGGCCACACCCAGTGTTCCAGTCCTGTTGTGAACCTACAGTAAGACTTCCTGGGATTGAGGAGGTAACCTCCCTGGTTTGGGACTTCAGGGTGACTCCCTCCTTGGGTCCAGACAGAGATAAACAGAGGCAATTGTTTAAAACAAAACAAAACAAAACAAAACTCAAACCCTGTAACAGCACCAGCAGCAGCACCTTCCTTTCCCCAGCCCTGATCACTAAGGCTGTGCCGCAGGCATCTCACCTAAAATAGAACCTCTTCAAGAAATGGCTGAAACTCCCCTCAGTGACTCATCTGCCAGATGGGTGCAGCTATTTCTATTCAGCCTTTTCCAGACGGCGGCGAGGAGCCTTGACCGTGTCCTCCCCCAGTCCCTCCTGGGCTCAGGCTTAGGCAGATAGGACCTTGTTCATGAGGCCTTTCGAGGATGACCCTGGCAGACGGGGTTCTCTGTAACTTGCTAAGACTTTCTTTTCTACCTCCCAGGGGTTTGCTGGGAAAGGCCTGTCCTAGCCTCTTCTCCTTTCTCCAAGGTCCCTACCATGACAGAGATGACAGCTGTGTACCCCACCCACCTGTCTACCAGGGTACACAAGTCCAATGCTGTGGGAGTCACTCTGGCCTCAAGACCAGTGGCAACTGCAGCCTTTCTTAGCTGCATATCATGATTCCTCAACAGGAGGCTGAGCCCAGGAGATGCCTGTGACTCTTAGGTACCCTCTAAGCTGTCCACCAGAATTAGAGGGACTAGTTCTTCTGCTAGCATGACAGGAAAGCCCTTAGGGTCCTGCTGTCCTGACCAGGCACTTGCCCAGGAGATGTGCACATCGCCTGCCTCACGCTCTCAGAGCCAAAAGCAGAGCTGGAGGTGCCTTCCTGGGCTGCCCTGAGGTGGATGACACCAACTTTCATCAATCTGACACTTCCTTCCAGCAAGGAAGCCCGCCCCACCATCTCCGAAGGTTGGCAGGCTCTTCCACGCACTCCCCAACCCCCAGCCTAAGTGAGAGCCTGAAGACGGTAAAGAGGAAGAAGGCTCAGAGTGGTACGCAGGGTCAAGGTAGTTTGGGAGCGAGGCAGCAGAGGCTGCAGGCATGTGACTTTCCACAGCTTGCCCACTCCACCAGGAGCATGCTGGGATCTGCAGAGGCGTGGCCCTACGTGCTCCCTGGCTCCGAGAGGGCTTTATCTGGAAGAAGAGTCTCCCATCTGTTCCTTTATTCAAACTGTTCAGTGTGCAGAGTAACTAGCCTCCTAAGACCAGGCAGCAGGTTCTGTGGACCCTGAGTTGAGTGAGAAGGTTCTAAGTGATCTGTTTGCAGCAGCCACTCCCAGCTGCTCCCTTACTGGTTCCTGGGGCAGCAAGGGAAGGAAGCATCTTCCCCGAGAAGAGCTTTAACACGATCCCTCCTGACAAGGACCTCAGTGACCTGAGACTTACCAGCGTTTATCAGTCTCAGGTAGGGTCCAGGCATATTTGACACACCTGGCCTCACAGGGTGGTCCCAGGGAAGAAGGCTACCAGAAAGCTCTAAGGGCCACAGAAGAAGCAAGTTCTCTTCCCCCTTCCCCCCCCCCCAGGCTCTGTAGCGGAGAACAGGGCTTCAGATCTCAATCACTTAGCTCACCTTCCTGTGGAGAGCCGCCTGCCTCCGACCCTTGCTGGAGAGTAGCATTCAGTGCTGGATCACTCGGCACTGACATCATGCCTGGAACTGAATTTGTGCTTTCCATTTTAAACATCACAGAGGTGGCTTATAAATGTGACTCCCCGGCTGCTACCAAAGCCAGAGGTCCCTGGGATGACCCCATGCCAGTAGGACTCCAGGCCTTTCTGGGCTGTGAGTCACTGGTCAGGTCTCATTAGGAGGGACAGCACTCCCATAACCCCTGTGATCCCTAGACATCAAGGAGAGGCCAGTGTCCGGGCTGGCCTAGACACTCATATAGCAATAGCGACCACCTGCCCTATCCAACACCTTCTGCTGTTCATCCACCATATCTGTGCTTTGCCCGTCTGCTGTGATCTCAGCCTATACAGAGGGACACCTCAGAACACAATGGGGAAGAACATATGACCCGGTCAGACATGACCTGTGTCATGTCAGAAGAAGCCTGTGCCAACCCAGAGATCTGAGGAGGGTCCTGGGAGGGTCCCCAAATCTAAGGGTCTGTCTGTGATGGCGGAGAATGGAGTCATTGCCTGAGGCTGGAAGGCCTCACTGGCCTAGAACTCCGAGAAGGCTCTGAAAGTGTCCTTTCCCACCCAGGCTGATCTTAGGTCTCTTCCCTCTCAACATGCACTCCTCTCAGTCCCAGACAGGCTGCACCGCTTGAACTTGCCTCAGCCTCCCTTTTTTAAATCCCCAGGACTGTTGGAGTTCATCTCCTGGCTCCATGTCTCTCCTCTTGAATTTGGTTGGTTTCCAGGTGTCATCTTGGCCCTCCCTTATCATAAGTCCTTGCCTCCTGCCCCCGAGACACCACTGACCTGACTTTCACTGTTACTGCAGATGATCCACAGTCCCCGTGGGCCTGACCCAGCTCTCCAAAGCTCACTGAATGGTACACTTAAGCTCTGTAAATGTCATCATATGTAGACTTTACCTAAAATAACCTAGAGTAAATACTGAATCCTATTTAATGGCGATCTGCCTTCTGTGGTGGTCCGTGTGAGGTCTACTGTATCTGCACCACACTTTGAAAAACAATGAAGAAATTAGATGAATGGACAGATGACCAGACAGAGGGATGGACAGGCAGACATAAGGACAGAGATATGATAAAGTTAGGAGAAATCCAGGCAGTGGTGGCTCATGTCTTTAATCCCAGCACTTGAGAGGCAGAGGCAGGCAGATGTCAGCCTGGTCTACAGAGTGGTTACCTGACAGTCAGGACGTCATAGTGAGATCCTGACTCAAATAGCCAAAAAGCCAAACCAAACCAAACCAAACCAGACAAAACCAACTAAACAAAACACAACCCCCACCCCAACAAAACCCCAGGAGAGTCACAGGCTAATTAAAGATTCAGATAACGGATCTGGGAGTTTTCCTTATACAATTCTTTCAACTTTCTTGTGGGTTTAAATTTTCCCATGATAGAGTATTGAGGAGGAGACTCTACTGTCACAGAGCTGAGCCCCTCCAATGCTTTCGGTGTCTTCTAGTTGGATTGTAGGGTTTGCTTGTATATTCTGGATATATCAACTCCTTACTAGGTATAAGTTTGGCAAATATTTTCTCTCAAACATCTTTTCTTTTTTTTTTTTTAAGATTTATTTATTTATTATATGTAAGTACATTGTAGCTGTCTTCAGACACTCCAGAAGAGGGCATCAGATCTCGTTACAGATGGTTGTGAACCACCATGTGGTTGCTGGGATTTGAACTCAGGACCTTCGGAAGAGCAGTCTTAACTGCTGAGCCATCTCTCCAGCCCTCTCTCAAACATCTTAAATTTTCATCCAGTCTGATCTGTCTTTCTCTCTGTTGACTGTGCCTTTGGTTTTTTAGATAAGAAACCCTAGGCAAGTCTAAAGTTGGAAGGGCTTGTCTTGTATTTCCTCATAAGAGCTTTCCAGCCTCATCTTGTGTATATATGTAAGTGTCTCGCTCACTCTGAGTTAAGGATTACGTATGGCTGCTGTAGGGTCCAGCTTTGTTCTTTTGCTTATGGAGACCCAGCCTTCCCAGCATCATTTGGCTTTCTCCATTCAAAGTTCTGGTACTTTTTTTTTTTTTTTTTTTAAGATTTATTTTATTTATTATATGTAAGTACACTGTAGCTGCCTTCAGACACTCCAGAAGAGGGTGCCAGGTCTCATTAGGGATGGCTGTGAGCCACCATGTGGATGCTGGGATTTGAACTTATCACCTTCGGAAGAGCAGTCGGGTGCTCTTACCCGCTGAGCCATCTCACCAGCCCGTTCTGGTACTTCTTGACAAAGATCATTTTATCTTGAGCTTGAGCTTGGAGTGTAACTAATTAGCAGAATACTTACTATCTAGTACCTAGGCCCTGGGTACACACACACACACACACACACACAGAGACAGAGACAGACAGACAGACAGACAGACAGATAGACAGACATAATAATCATGTAAATGTATCTGTGAAATTTGGGAGATTTGTTTTTTTTTTTGTGATTTTTTTCTTTTCCTTTCTTTCTTTTCTTTCCTTTCCTTTTCTTTTTTTTACACAAGGTTTCTCTCTGTGGTAGCCCTGGTTGTCCTGGCACTAACTGAGAAATCCGCCTGCCTCTGCCTGGAGAGTAGTAGGATTAAAGATCTGCATCCTGTGCCTGTGCCTGGCTTGATTTTATGTATTTATTTACTTTTTTGAGTCAGGGTCTCACTTTTTCTTGTTTGAATTTTTTTTTTTTTTTTTTACTCTTATGTGTGTGCACACACACAGTACCTGTGGAGGGCAGAAGAGGGCATCACATCTCCAGGCCTGGAGTTACAGGCAGCTATGCCACCCGATACCAGTACTGGGAAATAAACTGGTTCTCTAGAAGAGCAGCAAGTGCTCTTAACCACAAAGCCACCTCTCTAGTCCCCTCCAACTTTTTTTTTTTTTCTTTTTGCAAGGTTGCTCTGACTATTTGAAGGTCTGTGTGTGCCTGTGTGGGCATGCATCACAGCTTTTGCAAGAACCAGTTTTCTTCTACCATGTAGGTAGGTCCTGGGAGTTGAACTCAGTCCATCAAGTTTGGCAGCAAGCACCTTTACCCACTGAGCCATCTCATCCCCCCTTTTCTTGGCCGTCTCTGCTCCACTGTCTCCGTCCCGTTTCCCTGGACTTTACATATAACAATATACGATTTAGGGATGAGCTGCATTGTTCTGCTCTGGATTCTTGCTGTTCGGTTGATACGTAGGCTCTTCAGTGCCAGCACTCCATGCCTGATGGCCTCGGCCACGAAAGAGCGCATGCTACAGCACTCTTGCCTCTCCATGTCTCTGCTCTCCACCCTACAGATCCAGCTAAGGTCCGTCCTGTCTCCTGAAAACAGGCAGCCTGGGGCCGTGTTTTAGCGACAGGGTTGGCTGCCCAAGAGCTCCTAGAAGCTTGGAGGACTTTCCCCTATTGACTGAATGGTTTTTGCTGTTGTTGTTATTTTTAAATCAGGGGGGCTTCTATAAGGCAGACGGCCTGAGGATTAGGGCCTAAGATCCCTTTCCTGCCCCAGTCTGCCTGGAGGTCCACTTCCACTTTATTTAGGGTTAGAGGGAAGCACTGTAGTCATCTCCTGGAGGAAGACTCATCCCAGGCCTTAGGACACCTGTGCCTCATTTGAATCTGGCCCAAGCAGCAGTGTGGCCAGGATGGGGCAGAGGAAAGGGGACAGGCTGCTGGCTAGGGCTGAGGGTTCTGTGCTGCTCATAGCTCCACCCCCGGGCCATCTGGTGCCCTGGCCCTTGCCGGAAGCAGTGGGATGCAGGCATTAGAGGGAGAGGCTTAGACCATTGCATTGGTTCCCTTCCTTCTTTGCACAACCCACCTTCGGTAAGCATCCAAGCCATGAGGGTAAGGATGGGGGCAGCAGGTTAGATCTGCCTGCAGCAGGTTAGACCTGCCTGCCTCTGCCTCAGCAATGGCTAAGCCTGGAATAGATAAGGTTCTGACCACACTCTCTCCTCTAGTATTTTATTTAAAATTTCAACAGTTTTCTTTATTTACTCTGTGTGTGTGTCTGTTTGTGTGTGAGTCTGTGTATGTATGTGTGTGTGTCTATTTCTGTGTGTGTCTGTATGTGTATGTCTGTCTGTGTGTATCTGTGTCTGTTTGTGTGTGTGTCTGTGTGTATGAATGTGTGTGTGTCTGTTTCTGTCTATGTGTATGTATGTGTGTCTGCCTGTATGTATGTGATGTATGTGTGTCTGTGTGTGTCTGTCAGTGTGTGTATGTATCTCTGTGTGTCTGTGTGTATGTATGTGTCTGTCTCTGTGGTGTTTGTGTGTGTGTGTGTGTGTGTGTGTGTGTGTGTGTCTTTTCAAGGCCAGTGTTTGGAAATCAAAGAACAAGTTCTGCCCTTTCTCCATGCAGCTCCTGGGGGCTGAACTCAGGCTGTCAGGCTTGGCATCAAGTGGCTTTACCTGCTGAGCCATCTCATCAGCCTGGTAATTTTCTCAAGTGGAGCTTTGAAGTGAATCTATCTCTGGGCCAGCCAGGACAAAACAGAGAAACCCTGTCTGGGTGGGGCTAGCAGCCCTCACACCCCTGGTAGGAGAAGCACATGGCCGGCCTAGGCTGAGGCCACCTGGAGCAAGTGTTCTGGAAGAGCCTGGCCTGACTGAAGCCTGGGCCTGCATGTGTTCCACCTTACACTGCACTCACTCCTGGGATAGTGCTCACAGGCCAAGGACACTCGTCTCCAGGAGGCCAGAAAGTGCTGCAGGGTCGGCTCTCAGTGGGCCTAGAGGCTCTAAGGCCTAAATGGCAAAGTCACTGCTCTGGTTCTCCACAGCTCACTTCTAGGCCACTGGCTCCTCCACCTCCCCTCCACGGCAGCTGGCCATGCCTTGGCTTCTCCCTCACACTTCAGAATAGAAAAAGACAATATGGCCTTCTTCCTATTGTAAATGATTATAAAGGCTGCTGACCAGCCTAACTGGACCTGCAGCATTGGCAAAGCCACGGAGGTTGGTTCTTGGGTACCTGCTTCTAGGGAGAGACAAGGAGGCCGGGCTGTGGTGGTGCACACCTTTAATCCCAGAACTTGGGAGGCAGAGGTAGGCGGATTTCTGAGTTCAAG
Organism: Mus minutoides; assembly: GCA_902729485.2. Lineage (NCBI taxonomy): Eukaryota > Metazoa > Chordata > Mammalia > Rodentia > Muridae > Mus > Mus minutoides. The sequence goes on from LR749536.1 coordinate 2,270,843, forward strand.
GCCAGCCTGGTCTACAGAGTGAGTTCTAGATAAGAAGGAGGAGGAGGAGGAGGAGGAGGAGGAGGAGGAGGAGGAGGAGGAGACAAGGAGAAGCATTTCCCCCTTTCCCATCCCCAGTACTGAATGCTAGCATCTCTGGCCTCTGGCTGCCAGTGTGATATCAGAGCAAGGGTTTCTTATGTGCGGTAAAAACTGAACTGATGCCAAAATGAAACCCTCTACATGGTCTTTTGGCACAGTTCCTAACAGGTGAAATTTTTGTAATTTAAAAAAAAGAAAGACAAAGATTGGAGCTAAGACGAAAGGATGGACCATCCAGAGACTACCCCACCCGGGGATCCATCCCATAATCAGCCACCAAACCCAGACACTATTGCATAGGACAGCAAGATTTTGCTGAAAGGACCCTGATATAGCTATCTCGAGTGAGGCTATGCCAGTGCCTGGTAAATACAGAAGGGGATGCTCATAATCATTTATAGGATGGAACACAGGGCCCCTAATGGAGGAGCTAGAGAAATTACCCAAGGAGCTGAAGGGGTCTACAACCCTTTAGGTGGAACAACAATATGAACTAACCAGTACCCCCAGAGCTTGTGTCTCTAGATGCATATGTAGCAGAAGATGGCCTAGTTGGCCATCATTGGGAAGAGAGGTCCCTTGGTCTTACAAACTTTATATGCCCCAGTACAGGGGAATGCCAGGGCCAAGAAGTGGGAGTGGGTGGATAGGGGAGCAGGGTGGGGGGAGGGTACAGGGAACTTTTGGGATAGCATTTGAAATGTAAATAAAGAAAATATCTAATAAAATAAATAAATAAATATTTTTATTTCACACTTTTTTCCTTGAATGCACTTCAGTGCACCATGTATATGCAGTACCCGTGAAGTCCAGAAGAGAGCATCAGATTCTCTAGGAACTGGAATTATAGGTGGTTGTGAGCTGCCTTGTGGGTACTTGGAAACTGAAGTCAGGTCCTCTGCTCTTGTCTCAAGCAGAAAGTACTCTTAACTGTTAAGCCATCTCTCCAGCCCTCAGGTGAAATTCTTTACCTGCCCTGAACTGAAAAAAAAAAAAAAATCCAAGAAGACATGACATTTTTCCAGAGGAGTGACTAGCCTAGACTGAGTTAGAGGTATGCAGACGAGAATGGTTTCCCAGGTCAGATGAAACAGATGGGTGAGCAAAGCCTGAGGAGTTGTCTCCTCTTCACAGGAGGTGGCTCTGCTTTCAGCACGTGACAGAGGGCGATGGCACCAATGTGACCAGTGTGCTTTGCTGCTCCTCAGGAAATGTGCCAAGGTTTAGCTTTCCTTGACAGGAATACCCCTGAAAGCCAGCTCCAGGAAAGCAAAGATCCCGTCTGGAGGCCCCAGCAGAATAGACCCGTCGCTGGGCATGGGCCTGCGGAACAGACTAAGATGGCATTTTTCCAGTGGGGAGCTTCGGACCGACAGCTCCACCCATGATCTGTAGAAGCAAGCCTGGGAGAGGCTGCCAATGTTCATCACTGTCTTATAGCTCTGGATGCCCCAAGGATGCCAAAAGCTCATGCTAAAGGACCACTTGACTCATCCAGCCCAGCATTGGTTTGAAGTATTTGGCCAAGAGGTTTGTTCTCCACCAAATACTGTCAATTTGCAGTAAGTTTGAGGCCCTTTTTCCTCCTGGCTGTGAGCCCCAGCTTCCGCCCAGCACAACGAGGCAGATGGACTGAGAGTCTCCAGGTCCTCCTACTCTGCTGTTTTTCTAGGCACAGTCAAAGGCTGGCTCCCTTCCCATCTCTCTAAAGGTTCTGGGCTTGAAGGAAGCAGGAGGCTAGGCTGTGGCATAAGCGGTGCTGGGGTGCTGGGGTGCTGGGGTACCCACCACATGTGGTTCTTTCTTCTCACCCACCCCACCTAAGGCTGCAGCATAAGAGACCATCTCATGGAGTTGGGAACCCAGAGGGTTCACGATGAGAGGCCATCTCACAGAAACATGGGCCATCCACCAAGTCTTCCTCATCCCTTGGAGGCCAGGAGCTTGTGGCTTCTCAGGTGGTAGGATCAAACAGGTGAGCTTTTGATCACACTTTTCCCAATATGGAACAGCTAACACTTACTTAACTGATCGGCACAGGGCTGGGTCTGTTTCTAATCACAGATGCAGTAATCACGAGCGTGCACGCCTCCTCAGGAAGCCTCCACATTCCAGGAGCCGCTCCAAATGCACTGAGTCATCATCGCCCCACACCAACAGCTCCTTCCTCGGCATCTCACACGTACCTCTCGCAAACCACACGTCCCACACCCACAGCACCTCACGCTGGCATATATAGACCCTGACCTGTTAACAGTTGTTCTCACTTATCCCCCTCCCACACGGTCCAAACAACTCCAGCTGCCGAGAATCCCAGGGCTGCCTGCAGCGGCTACCCTGTGTCCTGTCCAAGGCAGAGTTTTTGGGGGGGAGAAGATGAGACTTCTATGGGTCACTCTGTAGGAATACAAGGATGCCAGAAAACCCATTCATTGTATTTCAAAAGTATGGCTTTCCCTTAGCTAACGCATGGGAGTCCCCAAAAAGATCTGTTAGGCAACCCCTCCAACACAGAGCAATCCTGAACAAAGCCACGATGGAGATGTGAATCCACAGTTCTTTGGGGGCAAAAAGAGGCTAAACTCATGAATATCACCCTGTAGCATAGCTTGCTGGGAGAATAGGACATGGATACCTTGTGAATGCTTCATCTCTAACACAAAATTGGGAGGACAATCTAGTCCACCACCTTAGGCCCCCAGACAACTGGAACTGAACCCAGAGAGGAGCTGTCCAGACCCCTGCTGGAAGGCAGTTCCCAGGTCCTCCTAGAAATCTGGTCCTCTTATGAGCATCCCTCTGCAGGACTGTCAAGGAGAGAGGCAGGCCCATAGCTAGGGAAACTTGCGTTCCCTTCCCCAACCCCCAACCCCAGCCCAGAGGCATGTATGGTCATCTCTAATGGAGGAGCCACTGGAAGAACGTGTCCTTTTCTTTTGCCCTCTCCAAGGCGTAATTAAACCAGTTGCTTTTGAATTTCTATTCTGAGATTCTAAGTTTGTGGATTGGTTGGTTTGTTTTATTTGGTTTGGGTTGGGTTTTTTGAGACAGGATTTCTCTGTGTAACCCTGACTGTCCTGGAACTCACTCTGTAGACCAGGCTGGCTTCAAACTCCCAATCCTCCTGCCTCTGTCTCCTGATTGCTGGGATTAAAGCCATGCACCAGGTACCACCAGGTTAAAAGTATTTATCTTTATGAGTATGGTTGTTTTCCTGCACGGATGTCTCTGTGCATCCTGGGTAGAGAGGGTATTGGAGTCCCTGGGACTGGAATTATAGATGATTGTGAGCCACTTTGTGGGTGCTAGGAACTGGACCCCAGTCCTCTGGAAGAACAGGTGGTGTTCTTAACTGTGGAGTCCTTGCTCCAGCCCCTTCTAAGTTTTTAGGGTACAGGAATCTCTCAGGAGACCTGGGGCCAGACCTTGTCCTCTGACTCCACATCCCGGAACCACCACCAATACCCTCCCCACCCCATCTGGATTCACAGCACTGGTGGGTAAGGGAGATAGCCCTGATCGGGGTTGGTAGAAGGAAGGGAAGGAAGCAGAGGAGAGGTGCTAAGAGAGTGGTCAGACACAGGTGGCATTGAGGTCCTTACCTGGGTGAGGTGAGGGTTGGGGTTGAACCCACATTGGTTGCAGACCTTGTTGTGACACTGGGTGCAGGTGTTGAAGTTTGGCTGGCTGGGGGTTGATGTGAGGTCCGAGGTCTTGCATATTGGACACAGGGTGCTGCTGGGAAGAGGGGCAATCTGGGGGACAGAGTAGGGTGACGTGGGAGTGCTGCCTCTGTCCGGTGACACTGAGGGGGACCGTCCTGATCTCTGTGTCCTGCTGTCTACCTGCAGCGTCCTGCGGGGACTTTCGGCCTCCTGGCCTGATGGGCCTTGGGCCCTTGTCTCTCGGGGGCTCTCTCGGCCAGGAGCAGCAGCGGATGCTTGCTTTGGGGTTGGAGAAGTTGCTCTCTGGCTGCCCAGGGGCTCCTTGGGGTCCAGTCTCCGGGGAACACTGAAATGACATTTAAAACGGTTGTTAGAGACACGTCTTACAGAAGTAGCTTCCATAGGTTCCTTCCAACCTAGAGTGACCCCAGTCCCCATCGCTGTCCTTTCTCTTGCACAGTGACATCGTCATAGTCACCATTTACTATACCCTGTGCTCAAGCCCTGACAAGCTCCTTGGCATTGGGCCATATGGCAGATGGACATGACTGTCCCTCTTTTACTCACTCGCTGAGAAAGAGCAGATTCTAGTCAGTGATCTAGTGGTGCATCTAATGTGCGTGGACTTCTTTGCTTGACAGAGGGTCTCATGTGGCCCAGGCTTGCCTTAAACTCACTCTGTAGCTAAAAATGACCCCGGATTTCTGATTCCCTGTCTCTACTTCTAAAGAACCGGGATTACAGGTAGGCAACACTATGCCCAATTTATAAGTGCCAGGGCTCTGTGCATGTTAGGCAGGTATTCTACCAACTGAGCCACACTCCTAGCCCCAGGACTGCGCTTTTGAGCTTCATTTTTATTTCTGCATGTTGGTGTTTTGCTTGTATGTGTATGTCTGTGCACTACTTGTAGGGAGTACACATAGAGGCCAGAAGAGGGCACTGGATCTCCTGGTTGTAAGCAGCCATGCGGGTGCTAGGACTCAGATCTAGGTCCTCTGGAAAAGCAGCCAGTGCTCTTAACCCAATGTGGTGCCTTGAATAAGAATGGCCACACAGGCTCATATATTTAAATACTTAGTCACCAGGGAGTAGCACTATTTGAAAGGATTAGAAGGATTAGGAGGTGTCGCCTTGTTGGAGGAAGTGTGTCACTGAGGGTGGCACTGAGGTTTCAAAAGCCCATGCCAAGCCCAGAGTCTGTCTGTCTGTCTGTCTCTCTCTCTCTCTCTCTCTGCCTGCAGGTCAGGATGTTGCTCTCAGCTCCTTCTCCAGCACCTCCCTCCACACTGCCGTGCGCCCAGCCATGATAATAGACAAATCTCTGGAACTGTAAGCCAGCTCCAATGAAATGCTTCCTCTTATATAGTTCTCATGGTCAGGATGTCCTCTCACAGTGACTGAGACAGGCCAGACATCTCCAGCCTGGGATTGCCCTGTTAAGAAGCCTCTAGGTGGTACTGATCCTACCCTGCCTACTCCTTCTGGAGACCTTGCAGCAAGCCTGGTGCCCAGCTGAGTCTCAGAAGGTAGGGTGCAAGGTTATTTTTCTGATTGGAGTAAGGCTGGGTGGGGCTTTAAGTCTAAACCTTGAGAAAGCTCTGAAGGAGGCCCCAATGTGCCTGGCACCATGTCCCTTCCAGAATGATCTGTCTGCAGAGCTGGGTAGACCCGCGAGGTAAAAGAAATGTTCAAGCTAAAACCCAATCCCCTGGGTTCCTTCTTTGGACCAACTTAAGTTTGTTTCTGCTAATTTATGTCTTTTCTAGTGTGAAAGAGGGTGAACACAAAAAGCCAAAGACTAAGTTTCCTGTTGCTTTCCAGAACATTCTAGGAAGGCTTTGGCTTGTATTCCTTGGGTGGCTGCTGAACAGCCACAAGACAGGACAGGACAGGTTTGCGGAGACACTGGGAAAGTTTCACTTCTATAGCCCATGTTGGCCTCAAACTCCTGGCTCTGCCCCCACTATGATTATGGGTGTGAGCTACAGAACCTGTGACCGGCTCAAAGTGACTTTGAACTCAACGTTGTATCACAAGTTACTGGTTCCTTAGGAATGCTGTGCATACTGAGCACCTGGCACAAACTGGCACAAACCTAGGAGAAGGCCCGTGGCTGTTTTGCTCCCTGCTGCATACCAGGGCCCAGCACAGTGCTCCGCACAGTGGATAGTCACTGGGCACACAAAAATGAACAGAAAGGTGTATGAATAGTTTGGCGAGCTCAGGAAGCCGGGCTCAATCAGTCAGCGATGCCGTCCAGTTATGAGCCTTTCACAAGGAGTTTGCTTAGCAACAGACTCACAGACTAGCAACGGAGACATAGACTCTAATAACAGGCTTCCTTCTTTCCACCTGCCTCTCTTACAGTTGTTCACACTGACCTTGGTTCTAGGTGCTTTGACCTGTTTTTGATCTTACAGGCATACCCAACCTATGGGCAACATGTGATAGCATTCGGCCGAGGAGAGTTATGAATTCAGCCCAACACAAAAGCACAAGCTTATTTCAAACAGTACGAGATTCCCGTTTGTGAATGGGGGCGGGGGCACTCGACTGTTTGTTTCCTGACTGGATTTTTTTGATGGCAACATGATATGGCAGTGTTAAAGGGTGGGACTCACCTGAGGCTCCTGAGTTCCTACGAGGCGGGTCAAGTCTCCAGGACGTGGTTACCCTTTACACATATACATATTTTATAAGTCTTATATTCTTTATGAATACCTACTCAATATTTAATTAAAATGAATTTTTCAAAAAGCAAATCAGACAGAGATCCAATCCTCAGTCTAGATTAGAGACAGATGTGCAAGCAAATCACTGCCGGACAAACTGCCACGGTCGTGAGGAAGGGGAGGAGACCTCTACACTAAAGGACAAGCTGCTCTCCCTGAGGTGGAAGAGCAAGCTAGACTTGAGGAAGGCTCAGAGGCTCTCAGAGCATGCTCAGCAGGGCAGAGGGCACAAGAGTGTCGTGTGCAAACCAGTACCATGCCCACCACCTAGAACCGCTCCTGACAGCATCTTTGGATTATTTGAATTAATTGGGAAGCTCAAACAGAACATGGGGAGGGCTGGACAACAGGGCCTTTAAGGTCTCCCAGCAGAGGTGCATTTGGGCTCTGCCACAGAGAGGATGATGGAGGTAGGGAATCCAGTGAGGAGGACGCAATAGCCCAGGAGACGATCTATAGAATTGGAGGGAGGAAAGACCCAATGGAAGACATCGTTGCTGCTTTTCCCTTCCATGGGGAATACAGAGCGGGAAGCCAGTCGGGGCTGGGGAGTGCAAAAGCAAAACCCAAAGTTTGCATTTGGGTGAAGATTGGAGGGGTGGGAATCTTACAATGTAGGTCTAGATAGTTTTATGTGAGAGAGTGAGTTCAGGTCACAGGCAATTCTCCGGGACAGAGGTCACCCAAAGAGCAGTGGCCCAGGCAAGCAGGCAGGGGTCCAACATGGGCTCAGAGGAAAGCCCAGAGAAAAGGCAGAAGAAAATGACCCCATATAGCTGGCCTTAGTGGCACACATCTTTAATCCCAGCACTCTGGAGGCAGAGGCAGGCGGATCACTGTGAATTTGAGGCTAGCCTGGTCTACAGAGGGAGTTCCAGGACAGCCAGGGCTACAAAGTGAGACCTTATGTCAGAAAAAGGAAGGAAGAAAGGAAGGGAGAGAAGGAGGAGGGAGGGAGGGAGGGAGGGGATGACCACATAGGGTTAGAAAGGCTCCCATACTGGAGAGCAGCCAACAGTGAAATGCGGGGAGGGTGGGAACAAGTCAGAGCCTATTCCCCCCCCCCCAGGCTGAGTTGCAAGAGAAAATGGCTGCTCCTATGAAGCCCATCCACCATCCCATGGGAGCCCAAGGTCTCCCCAGACTCAGTACAGTTCTTCCTCCTGCTTAACGAAGGTTCCTCCATGATGGAGCTCAAGAGTCATGACTATTTGGATCCCAAGAGGACTCAAGCAACAGGGACAGCCTGAGGACAGAGGAGCTAAGATCTAGGAGGCCTGCCTTCATGGACAGACATCTCCACCAGAACGTGACTGCTGGGAGCAAGGAAAGAGAAAGGAAGACATCCACATGCAAGACCATCCTGCCCCATGAAAGACCTGACCTTCAGACACAGGACACCAGTCAAACCCCCAGCCCTTCATTCCCAGCAGCCTTAGGGAAGTGCTGGGATAAGGATAAAATGCAAGGAAGGGAGGCAGATACTTCCAAAAAGGAACAAAGGCACAGAGGGTCGGGCTGCAGAGAGGGTAGATAGGAAGGGGCGGCTGGAAGCCAACAGGGGAAACAAAAAATGCCTGCTTTTTTTTTCTTTAAATTTTTATTTTATGTGTATGAGCTTTTTATCTGCATGCTTGTATATGTACCATGTGCACGTCTGGTACCCAAGAAGGCCAGAAGGGGGCATGAGATCCCCTGGAACTGTAGTAAAGGATGGTTGTGAGCCACCGTGTGAGCACTAGGAAAGAAACCTGGGTCTTCTGCAAGAGTAGCAAGCCATCCCTCCAGCTACAAAAGATAAATGCACATGAAAGATGGCAAAGCAAGGCCCAGGATATGAAGAAGCTCTTTTCTCTCAACTTTCCTTCCTTGCAACATTTAGGGCTAGTAACTGCTCACATATAATGTTAGCCCAGCCCTGTTTGCCAAGGGAGGAAGGAACCCTTGACTCCTTTCAGGAAGGGAACAAAGCCAACCAGCCTGGCTCTCCCTCACCAGACCTAAGAAGCTCTGTGGCTTTCTGACCCATCCATAGCACCATAGGAGACATAATCTGCAGTGCACTGGTCAGAGCGGCAAACAACCAATTTGTTTGAATGGCTGAAAAATGCTGCAGACACCAGGTCACAGCCGGGTAACCTGGGACGGAGGTAGTAGCTGCCTGGTCCACAGCGGGAAGCAGCCAGGAGCTGCTCTGGGTATTGTGGTCAGCAAGGTCCTGCTAGCACTGGAGGGAGTCTCCAGGAAAGAAATGCAGGCGGGAGTGGAGCCAGGGTGGAGGCAGAAGGAGACCATGCTGTGGGCCTCACATGGCAGCGTCCAGAGCATGCCCCACCCCCTCCTCCAGGTGAGCATTGGAAAGAGCGATGACTCACATTAATAAGCCATCTCTGTCTGTCAGGAGGGGAGGGGGTACCTTAAAGATACTCTCTCTAAGTCAGAGCAGCCGGAAGAGCCCCACAGCTTCAAATAAGGCTTTCAAACATTCATGGCTGACCTTTCAGTAATGGGCAATTAGAGGCAGACAAACACAGTGGGACCCCCACCTTGGGGGCCATCCAAGCGTTCTCTGGGTGCTCCAGCATAGAAGCAAAAGCTGTGCAATGGTGGGCGCCAGGGTGCAGCTCCTGGATTCTGCTGCCCCTCCCTCAGGAGTGGGTTCCAGTTCCCACATAGGAAACACCTCCTTAGTTAGTCTGCAGGCCAGAGGCTGCCTGCATGTTTTTTGATCATGTGATCCTGTCAGTAATATGTTTCTGCATTCCCAACAATATTTATCTACAGTAACTGATAAAATCCCTCCCCACACTCCAAACACCATAGGAAGGTTTTAGAGGATGGTTGATAGAAAATTAACCTAAGAGGTCTAGGGGTGCAGTTCAGCCGGTGGCTGTCATCTCCGTACTCTGGGGTTATGGGCAGGAAGACCTGAAGGTCAAGGTCACCCCTGGCTACACGGATGACTTGAAACTAGCCTGGGCTAGAAAAAAAGGGGGACATAAATAGTGTTCATATTTTCTCCTTTGTTCCACCTCCTACCCAACATGTGCCCTAGTTTAGAAGCCACCACTGAGGAAATTTGTAAACGCCCAGTCTCCAATCTTTTTTAAGATTGTATTTTTAGGTAGGTAGGTAGGTGTGTGTGTGTGTGTGTGTGTGTGTGTGTGTGTGTGTGTGTACTCATGTGTGTTGAATGCAGTACTTTCAGAGGCTCGAAGTGTGGTAGTTTGAATAATGTTCCCCCTGCCCCCCACCCCTGTGGGCTCATATATTTGAAGGTTTAGTCATCAGGGAGTGGCTCTGAGAGAAGGATTAGGAGGTGTGGCCTTGTTGGAGGAAGTGTGTCACTGAGTGTCTCTTCACAGCAATAGAACACTGACTAAGGCAGGAACTAACGGTGGCAAAGGCTGCTGCTGCCTTCAGTTAGGCCCAAACCCCGAGACATGTCTGCAGTGATACCTAGCTTTTAGAGGGACACACTCAGACACACCTCAGGCCAAACTCATTCCCTACTACAGAGAAAAGAGAAGGCATACAGTAGTGGTGTGTGGAGTGTGGACCTTCCCCAAGTCCCATTCCCACCTCTCTCTTCCTCTATCCCTTCCCCACCTCCCTGTCCCTGTGGAAAACAGAGAGCACCAACTGCCACAAGCTCCACCTAGCTTTGAAGGCTGCGTGCTGCCTGTGACAGGTATCCTGTGAACGACACCATTCCTGCAGGCTCGTGAGTGGTGGATACCACAGCCTCAGCCTAAGGATTACTGCACCACAGATGTCTACAGACTACAGTCTATATCTCTAGAAACGTGTATTCATTCATTTGTACAAAAAGAACTCATGGGAATCACATTTTCTGAGTCCTTGAGTGTCAGGATTCATCTTTGTGCTCCTTAGACTTGAACAGCAGTTCAGCAGGACAGAAATCCCGAGTCCACACTTTCCTTCCCAGGACTCGGCAGGATCTCACGCTATTTCCTATCACGCACTGCTCCTGCAGAGAACAACGCTGGTTCAATCTGACCTGTCTTCCTTTAGTATAGGTTAACTTTCTCCCTCTAAATCAGCTGTTCATAACCTGTTCTGCGTATCAGATATTTACATTATGATTTATAGCAGAAAATTACAGTTATGAACTAACAGTGAAAATAATTTCATGGCTGGGGGGGTCACTACAGCATAAACTGGAAAAGGCTGCAACTTAAGAAGGCTGGGAGCCACTGCTCTAGATAAACAAGAACTCTTTCTTTTTAATGTTTGGTGACTTCACCAACATATATTTAGGCACTGGACAATCTGTTAAGTTTCAAACCCAGGACATGTGGCAGGTGGAGGTGCCTACTTAACATATCAAAGCAGACCTGGTCTCCAGGTTCTCCCAGCATCCCTCAGTCCCTACCTGTTTCAGGGGATGGCTGGCATACCCTGCCCTGTACCCTGAACTCCCCAGCCCAGGGACTGGCTGTCCTTCCCCCAGAGGCTCTTCCCTATATAATCCAGACACTTTGGTTACCCACCCTACTGTACCTCCGCCTCCAGACTGCTACGCCGCTCTCCTCCATGCCTCTTCTCCTCTCCCCACACAGCCCAGGTCAGTCTGGTCACATTCACTCCAGACTCTCAGATGTGTCCACCTGTCTCTTCTCTCTCACAAATCTACAATCAACTTTCCCTCTGCCACACCTAGGAGCAGGCATGGTCTTCCTTTTTATTTCTTTTTCATTCATAATCCATGTCAGTAGTTCCTGACACCACTGCATATGTCCTTTCAGACTAAGACATAAGTTGGGCCTGGTCCTTCTCTCTCTTTCTCTCTCTCTCCTCCTCTCTCTCTCATTATTACTGTTGTCTCATTACATAGCTCCCAGAACTCACTGTAGACCAGAATGACTTCAAACTCACAGAGATCCACCTGCCTGTGCCTCATAGTGCAGGGATTAAAGGTGTGTGCCATCACTGCCTGGCTGCGCGCACACACACACACACACACACACACACACACACACTGGGAGGCTCTGTCTTTAATCATATCTTTGAATATTTCTTTTTTTTTTTAAAGATTTATTTTATTATATGTAAGTACACTGTAGCTGTCCTCAGACACTCCAGAAGAAGGAGCCAGATCTTGTTACGGATGGTTGTGAGCCACCATGTGGTTGCTGGGATTTGAACTTATCACCTTCGGAAGAGCAGTCGGGTGCTCTGAATATTTCTACATTCCATTGTTTTGCTCCCCCTCTCACAGACACTAATTATATCTATTTTCAATTTCCTTTGTTGTTCCATGTCCCTGGCTGCTGACAATTGGTGGTTTCCTGCCACCTGCCACACCCTGCAAATGCCAGCCACCTCTCTAACACTGCAGGGCTTCACAGAGCTAACCTGCCAAAGACGGTTACTGACTCTGGTGTATCCACTGAGCCCCTTGTCCTCATCCTAGAGGCGTACTTCCCTTCCTAGCATCCTCCCTTATTCCCAGGGATGTTCCTGTACTTGGAAAGCGTTCTTAGTTCCTTGTGTTTCAGTCCATGGGTGACAGAGGGTAGTTTTCCTTCTATTTTTCTTAAAGCTTTGGGTTAGATCAGGAAAGGAACTAAAAGCAAAGAGATGCTTTTACTTAGTATGTTTAACCAGAACACATTTTACAAACCAAAACAAAGTCATTTTTCTCTTGAGTCCATCTGTGCAAGTTCTGAGTTTCCTAAAGCCAGACCTCTTTGTTAGACATTTTCCTTAGGTGGAGAGATGAGTCAATCAGGAACCTTTTTATTTATTTATTTTTTTAAACTTCAGGAAGTTCCCAGATCTCCTGAGGCCCTCAGAGAGATAACCATGTTGGTCTAGCCATAAACACATGCTACCTCTTTAGAGTCTCTCTATTCATAAGCATCCATTGGCATGTAAGCCCTAGGTGAAGCCTGGGAGCTCACAGACCACTGGGTATGTTACCAAATCTATGTCCATGAGTTCACGCGAAGGCCAGCTAAATGTCCCCACAGTGCCGTGTAAACCTGACCTCTGGTGTGAAGCCACCCCAGGCCACCTTCCCAAGGTCACCTTCCATAGGTGTTAGGTGCTCGAGTCTCCTCCCGGCAGGATATTATTGGCTTACTGTCTGTTGTCCAGGTCAGGATGAGAGCCCCCATGAGAACTTGGGTTCCCTGAACTTTTGTAATGCGAGCTAAAGGAAGCAAGTTTCATAGCGTGTTTTTAATTAACTGGTGAAAAAAAAAACTATAATTAGGCAAGGTTTGTAGAAATGACCCTGCTAGGGCTCCTTTTAGGTGAATTAGACAGACGTGTTTATACCATTCATCCATTACAAAGTTCTGGTTCAACTGGCTAATTACTCCTAAATTCCCAAAGGAGGTGAGACAAAGGACGGGATTTACAACACTGTAGGGAAGAGCTGCAGTCTTTAGCTGCAGCTCTGCAATCGCCCATGAGGCCTCTTTCCCTGACCCCCCCTCAACTCCCCCACTTCCCCCATTCCCTCTCCCCACCACACACACCTGCACCACTGTCATCAGCTCTGATGGAATCCCATCAGAGACAGGGCAGGTGGGCATTCCTGCTGAGATCCAAAAGGGCCACAGAAGGAAGAGAAGATAGGCAGGCATCCAGGACAGAGGTACTACCCTAAACTGAGGCCCAGGCCTGTAGCTCCTTGAAGCATTCTCCCTGTCACCTCCTGGGATGGCCCTGGGATGGATGGTCAGATGAAATGAAGGCCCAGTCATGAGGAATGCTTTTTTTTTTTTTCACTTGTTAAAAACTGAACCTGGAGTATTAGTTTTTGTTTGGACACATCACAGTGCTTCTCTATGCCCAGAGGTAGAGCATACACTCCATTTGAGACCTAAGGAATGTCCTGACCCTTCTCTTCTGCTGTGATTGGGTTGAGACTCACCAGATGTCTCTTTGGACTTCTCTACCTGGATCCGCTTAGCTGGCCCTGTCTCCACAGCCTTCTGGGAGCCATGGCTTCCAGTGCGACCAGGTCACTGAGGTTCTTGCTCCTCACCCAGCTTTTGCTTATCTCTATTGGGATTCCACATGGGCAGTTTTGAGCTGTGTACTGTCCTAGTTTTCCAACCGAAGGGGAAAGGCTCCTAAAGCTAGGACACCAATTAGGAGTCATAAGTCACTACATAAAGCTGAGCCAGCTGTTCCCAGGTGCTGGCGACTGCAAAGTCTACTACATCCCATTTTACCAAGTGGACAGTGAATGAGTCTCTTCCAAATCCCGATGCAACTGGGAGGTCAAGATAAGCCCAGGAAATCTGTAAGCCTTTGTGACTACGGAGAGAGCCAGCCCCAGTCCCCCAGCCTACTGGAAATGAGAAACCCAGGACTATGAACTAGAAACGCAAGATCCTGCCAAACCTTCAGAGTCTGTACTGAGAGACTCAGTCTCAGCCTACTTCTACGGGCTTCCAGAAATGGCCGGGGTCCTGCTTTACACACAAGAGGGAAGACATGGCCAACAGCACAGTTGGTGGATAACTCAGGATTTGTATCACTAATACTTGAATAGGCTGAACATCTGTGATGCTTGGGATATGGCTTAGACCCAGATATGCCCTGGTGTAAAATATGCTACAAAGCCTGCTGTTTGAGATTTCCAGGGAAGGCTGCTGGCCTGACACCTCTTGACTTGGTCTCCCGAGGAGTCAACAGAATTTTAAAACTTTATCTATTGTCCCACTCATGGAGAGAAACACCGAAGTAATTTTTGCCTACTCCGTCCTTTATACATATACATACATATGACAAAGTGAAATATGCAGTAAGAAGTGTCATGAGCTGGGCGAGGCAGCCCACACCTGTGTACAGGTGTGAGCCTCGGCTACACGGTGAGTTTCTAGTCAACCAGGGAGACCTTACCTAGGAAGAAAGACAGAAAGAAACAAAGAAACAAGCCGTGCGTGGTGGCGCACGCCTTTAATCCCAGCACTCAGGAGGCAGAGGCAGGCGGATTTCTGAGTTCGAGGCCAGCCTGGTCTACAAAGTGAGTTCCAGGACAGCCAGGGCTACACAGAGAAACCCTGTCTCAAAAAAAAAAAAAAAAAAAAAAAAAAAAAAAAAAAAAAAAAAAAAAAAAAAAAAAAAAAAAAAAAAAAAAAAAAAAAAAAAAAAAAAAAAAGAAACAAAGAAAGGAGAAAACTAAAGTTATAATAAACCCCTTATTTTATACTTTATACTAAAACAATAATAAAATCTAAGATAATCCCAACACTTGGGAGGCAGAGGCAGGGGGATTTCTGGGTTCAGGGCCAGCCTGGTCTACAGAGTGAGTTCCAGGACAGCCAGGGCTACACAGAGAAACCCTGTCTCAAAAATAATAATAATAATAACTAAGATAATAAAAGGCAAAAAAGAGATCTCTCTAGAAATCAAGGCTTCTTGTTTTTTTTTTTTAAATGTTAAATGGTAAATTTACTAGCAATATTCCTAGTTCTTTTTATTTTTCTATATAAGAATAAGAAAAAAATGTGTCTCAAAATGGTAAGAAAAGGGTCAGGGGATTGCCTATTGACATATTGATTGATTGATTGATTGGCTCCTTTCAGTTTTAGTTCTGAAAGAAAACAGAAGGGAGGACTGTGAAGAAGCTTAGTAAGTAAAGGCACCAGCCACCAAGCATGGGTAAGGCACCAGCCACCAAGCATGGGTAAGGCACCTGTCACCAAGCATGGGTAAAGGCACCTGTCACCAAGCATGGGTAAAGGCACCTGCCACCAAGCATGGGTAAAGGCACCAGCCACCAAGCATAGGTAAGGCACCTGCCACCAAGCATGGGTAAGGCACCAGTCACCAAGCATGGGTAAGGCACCAGCCACCAAGCATGGGTAAAGGCACCTGCCACCAAGCATAAAGACCTGAGTTCAACACCAGGGCACACATGATGGAAGGCAAAAACCAAGTCTGGAAAAGCTGTTCTCTAACCCTTTACCCACATGCCATGCCAGGCATTTACTCACGCACGAACACACACACACACCACATACACACCACCCACAATAAACAGAAAGGTACAAAATGTACAAAAGTTATAGACAGGGTCAGACTTTCCCATTTCCACTCACACGTGCCCCTGTGAACACTGTACTTCAGTTCCTGCAGCCCAGGACGCTGCGCTGGCTCTTGAGCAGCCTTACTCCAGAGCCTGCAGAACCCCACCTTGACAAAGGGCCTCCAGCTCTGGTCTGCAGCAAGACTGAGGTTAACACGAGAACAGCAGGTGGGGGGCAGGGAATGGGTCAGCAAGTGAAGGCCTGACACCCACGCTCCGTTTCCAGAGCCCACAACTCATGGAAGTTGCCCTCTGACCTCCACACTGTGGCACGTGCCTACCCACCCCCATCATATACATACACAATAATATTTTTAAAGAGATAGTAGGTGTCAAAGAGAAATAAAATCTTTGTCTTTAATGATCAAACTTATTACAGTCAAAAGAATGAAAACAAACAGTATTTTTATACACAAAACTCCACTTTTCACACATAACATAACGGGAACTTGAATGTGTGTGTGTGTGTGTGTGTGTGTGTGTGTGTGTGTGTGTGTGTATGTGTGTATGTGTGTGTGTGTGAGAGAGAGAGAGAGAAAGAGAGAGAGATCTAACGTTTTCCACAGACAGACAGGCAGAGTCCTCAGAGCCTGCTGCAGGGTTCAGCCAGAGGTCCTCTGTGCTAAGGGCAGAACCATGGGCATAGGACACAGAGGACCGACTGCAATACGTGGTGCCTACCAGGCATCCCTGGCCAATGACAGACAGGAATGGGGAAGGACTCTAAAGCTTGGGACAGACATCATGGCAGCATCTGCTCAGAAGTCTTCTTCAGAAAGTCTGCTTTAAAAGACTTGTGTTTCCTGTGGCAACCATCAGTCACACGTGAAGGAAGCCTGGAAGAGCCACACTGCTGAGCCGTCCCTTCCATTTCAGAAGCACCTCCAGGATGACCACCCCACATCCTCCAAAAAACACGGCAGTGGGACCCCTAGTCTAGGCCGTTTCCTCTTCCCATACTGCCTGCAGACAAGGATGCCTGAAGCCACACCTGACCACATCCCACCCCATCTCACCCTCCCTTCTCTTTCTGTGGACAAAGCACCTACTGTGCAAATGTGAGCAGATACAGTACACATCCCGGAGCAACATAAAGCTTTGTACTCCCAGAGCTTGGGGGACCCTCAGGGCAAGGTGGCTAGTGAGATTATACACTAATGGTGAGACCCAGGATTAGTGAGTGACTGAGCCTCAATAAATAAAGTGAAGAGCAATCAAGAAAGACACCCACATCACCCACATAAACACTGGACCTCCTCACAAGAAAGACACCCACATCACCCACATAAACACTGGACCTCCTCACAAGAAAGACACCCCACATCACCCACATAAACACTGGACCTCCTCACAGGTGAGCACAAACACCCACAGTCACACCAGTATACACACGTATACCTACACAATGCAAGCACACTTACACATACACACACACACACACACACACACACACACCACCTTAAACAAGCCCTATGGGACATTTGCCTGATTTCCCCTGTCCTAACTTCTGCCGTATCTTATTGTAGACTCCCTAGCTCCCTGAAGGGGGGGAATCTTTGGTCCCTCTCTGACCTCACCTTCACACAGTATGAGCACAGATGCCCACACCACAGAGCTGCTGGTGCTAAGAAACTGTTGACTACAGGATGTGATTCGATTTTCTCAAGACAATAAGAATACACACACACACACACACACACACACACACACACACACACACACACGGATTGCTTTGTTTTCTTTTGTTTCAAAATAGGGTTTCTCTGTGTAGCCCTGGCTGCCTGGAACTTACTGTAGACCAGGCTGGCCTCAAACTCAGAGATCAGCCTGCCTCTGACTCCAGAGTGCTGGGATTAAAGGTGTGTGCCACCACTGCCCTGCATATGTATTTTTTTTTAATGCCATCTCAAAATGCTAAATGTGCTGGCGAGTTCTATGTCAACTTGACACAAGCTAGAATCCTCAGAGAAGAGGGAGTCTCAATTGAGAAAATATCTCCATAAGATTAGGCTATAGGACATTTTCTTAATTAGTGATGGATGGGGAGGGCCCAACCCGTTTTGGGTAGTGCAATCCCTGGGCTATTGGTCCTCACTTCTACAAGAAAGACACCCACATCACCCACATAAACACTGGACCTCCTCACAAGAAAGACACCCCACATCACCCACATAAACACTGGACCTCCTCACAGGTGAGCACAAACACCCACAGTCCATAAACACTGGACCTCCTCACAAGAAAGACACCCCACATCACCCATGCTTGCAAGCCATGGGAAGCAAGCAAATAAGCAGCACGCCTCCACAGCTTCTGCACCAGCTCCTGGGTTGAATTCCTGACCTGACTTCCTTTAATAATAGACGATGACGTGGAAGTGTAAGCCAAACAAATCCTTTCCTTCCCAACTTGCTTTTGGTCATGGTGTTTCTTGCACCCTAACTAGGGCAGTACATGAGGTGGAATTCAGCCAGAGCAAAATCTACTCTTGTAACTGATACCCTCTGCAACACCAGGGACATGCACACAGTCATCTCCTTCCATCTTCGACATCGCCATGTCCATTGCTCCACACACTGTCAGCCTCCGTGCAGAAAATGAACATGGGTGGTGACTCATCTCCCATTTTTTTCCAACTGCACTGCCTTACCTCTGCGATTTTCTGTTTTAGAAAATATATTTATTTTTATGTGTATGAGTGTTTTGCCTGTACATATGTCTGTACACCATGTGCATGCCTGTTTCCAACAGAGGCTAGAGGAGGCTGCCAGGTTCCCTGGAACTGGAGCTTCAGATGGTTTTACAGCTCCAAGTGGGTGCTGGGAACCAAACCCAGGTGCTCTGCAAGAGCAGTGAGTGCTTCTAACCACTGGGCCATCGCTCCAGCCCTTCCTCTGTGGGTTATATTGCTTTCTGGGTCTCAGGTGGTCAGGTTGGCCTCAAACGCTCTATGTAGCCAAGGATGACGTTGAACATCTGATCCTCTTGCCTTTACTATCCAAGCGCTGGGACTTTAGATGTGTACAGCCTGCCTGGTTTATATGGAGCTGGAGAGTGAACCCAGAGCCTCAGATAAGCTAGGCAAATGCAGTGCTAACAGAGCTACGTCCCATCCCTGCATTTACAGGTCTGTGATGTCCAGCTGAGGCTCTAGGCTCTGGCTTTTCCTCTTCCTCAGACCTGGGAACGTAAGAATGGCGAGAGCTCCATTTCTATGACCTTCCTGTGGACAGGTACCCATCAATCAGAACAGTGAGCAGTGACTGACTTCTGGCAGAAGATGCCTTTCCATGCCCCACCTCTTGCTGTGGAGGTGAGGTCTCATACCCCTCTCCTCCTCTGCTACAGGTAACTAAAGCTCCACAGGCCTGACTTAGGTCAAAACTCTCATTTAAGGTTTTAATTTCATTTCACATAACTTTCAAGTACCTGGACGCCCCCTCACCCAGAGAAGCCCTCTCCGTGGCTGGCCACCCAGGGCTCTCTCCTTTCTGGGGTTCCTTGTCGGGGCCAAGGCTTAGGGACATTTCTGTTTCTATCTAACATGGTGAGAACATTAAACTCCATAAAAATAAATGTTCAGAGAAAAGAATTAACCCCTGGAATCAAGTTTCAGAGGACTCAACACTCTCTTCTGATCTCTGCAGACACCAGACACATATGTGGTGTACATACATACATGCAGATAAAACTCTCACATGCCTAAGTAAATCTAAACATTAATGTTCTAGTTTAGTGCTTCCTAATGCTGTGATCCTTTACTACAATTCCTTGTGTGTGGCGACCCCACCCCCACACCAACCATACATTTTTATCGCTATTTCATAACTGTAATTTTGTTAATGTTATGAATCACAATGTGAATATTTGTGTTTTCTGATGGTTCTAGGTAACCCCTGTAAAAATGTTGTTTGACAACACCCCAAAGAGGTTGTGAATGACTCACAGGCTGAGACCAGTGCTGACATGGGTTGACCCATGGTGACAAATGCTTATAATCCCAGCACTTAGGAGGTTGGTTGAAGCAGGAATATCCTTTTGAAGCTAGCCTACACTATACAGTGGGACACCACATGTACATGTGTGTGCATGTGTACCACAGTAGTGCTCACAAGTGTGTGTACATGCATGAGCACATGAGTACATGTGTGATCACATTCGCCATGGCTCAGGGATGGCCACTGAATTATGAAGGAGGTCTGCTCCCAAAGGGAAGGGCAAATGCTCTGAACAATAGCCCAGGCCAGTCACCATGCCAGGACCACCCTGGGCCAACCCAGAACGCAGGGCCATGCCAGCATAAGGAACAGAGATGCCAGGTGCACAGTAGGCACGGAGGAAAACATTAGCTTTCGCCTTCCTCCCTTCCTCCCCTGGCTTGGTAGCAAGTAGAGTGGGCAGGAAGCCTGCGGTTCTGATGCCAAAGTCTCAGGGAAGTGGGAAGTAACGAGAAGTCAGCCAGCAACTCTAAGAGATAGAAAACAAAACAAAAGGAAGAACTGCATGCGCTGTGTCTGAGAGGGGAGAGACCAGGGTCTGAGAGTCAGGTTATGAAACAGGTCCAAAGCCTAACCAACCCCACTGCCCAGGATCGGGTGAGTGCATCCAGGCCACACAACCTTGCAGAGAAGATAAGGGCAACACTGTATGCTCAGACCATGGCCTGAGGGAGGAAGGGGCTGGAGACCTGGGCACATTGGGATTCCTGGAAACAGAGTGGGGTGTCAGAAATAGAGGATGTGGCAGAGACTCGGACACTGGTGGGAAACTCGGGAGGAAAGGGATCGGCTTTTACAAGGTGCTACTCCACTGTGAACCAGGCTCTCCCAGGGAGCAGATGCCTGGCACCGAGCTGCTCTGCAGCCTTGATGGCCTGGCACTGAGCTAGGTAGACACAGCTGCTCATCTTGTGGAACTTGCCTTATGGTCAGGAATCAGGAAAAAAACCAAGAAGACAAATTCAGGGCATGAGAGGTGTTTGGAAAAACCTGAGGGAGAAAGTGAGGAACTTCTGAAGGAGGGCACACGAGGAGGGTGCTGCGAGCATCCGGGAGTTGTACCATGCATAGCCCAGGGGAGGGCATCTGAGGGAGCAATGGCAGGGCCATAGACTTTGAGACAGAAGTACCCACGGCAGGTAGGGACCAACAAGCAGGCCAGTGATGCTGGGGGCCTGTACTGGCTAGTTTTTGTGTCAACTTGACACAGCTGGGTTATCACAGAGAAAGGAGCTTCAGTTGGGGAAGTGCCTCCATGAGATCCAGCTGTGGGATATTTTCTCAATTAGTGATCAAGGGAGAAAGGCCCCTTGTGGGTGGGACCATCTCTGGGATGGCAGTCTTGGGTTCTATAAGAGAGCAGGCTGAGCAAGCCAGGGGCAGCAAGCCAGTAAAGAACATCCCTCCATGGCTTCTGCATCAGCTCCTTCTTCCTGACCTGCTTGAGTTCCTGTCCTGACTTCCTTGGTGATGAACAGCTGTATGGAAGTGTAAGCCGAATAAACCCTTTCCTCCCCAACTTGCTTCTTGGTCATAATGTTTGCGCAGGAATAGAAACCCTGACTAAGACAGGGCCGTACCATGGGGGGCTCTGCCGAGGAGGATCTGGGAGGCCTGGACATAGGACCTTTCCAAGCATCAGGGTCACTCGGATGTCCACTAGGCTGTTGCAAATATTCAAGGATCTCTGCAATGCTCACAACATCTCAAATGTATTAGCAAACCATGTGTCCATTGTCAGATGCCTACATACACATTTTATACATACATATGGCAGAATTTTACCAGCTCTAAGGAGTAAGAAAATGAGAAAACATGCCACAGTAGGGATGAACCCTAAAGACATCACGCTAATGAAATAAGTGGTCTCAAAAAAGCAGGTGTTATAGAAGGTACCATAGAACTATGCGTAAGTCAGATTCACAGAGACAGGGGAAAGAGCATCGCTGTTCAACAGGTTCAAAGTTTCCGTCTGAGACCATGAAAGGTTTGGGGAAGAACGGCAGTTGTAGTTTTACGATATGAACAAACCCAACACCACTGAACTGTACGCTTCCATGGTTCAAGCCGAGCGTTGTGGCTTGTGCTTGTAATCCCTGTACTCAGAGGCTGAGGCAAGAGGACTCCATGAGTTTGAAGCCAGTCTAGACTACAGACTGATAAAAAAAAAAATCTGGCTGGGCATGGTGACGCATGCCTTTAATCCCAGCACTCGGGAGGCAGAAGCAGGCAGATTTCTGAGTTCGAGGCCAGCCTGGTCTATAGTGAGTTCCAGGACAGCCAGGGCTATACAGAGAAACCCTGTCTTGAAAAACCAAAAAAAAAAAAAAAAAAAAAAAAATCTGGGCCACCAAGGTGGTTTCATGGGTCACTTGCCACATATATGGACCATCTGAGTCCAGTCCCTAGAACCCAAGTAAAGGTAGAAAGTAGAAAATATAGAGTTGTCCCCAGACCTCTATATGCACATGGTGGCATGAAACCAACCCTCACACAGGTCATACATATAACACAGTAATAATAATAAAATACAAGGAACAAAAACTTGAAATGATACATTTTATATGATGTACGTTTTAGCCCAGTAAAAAAGGCAACAGAGGTTCTGCTATAATGTAAATAAAACTAAAATACATGCTCAGTGGAAGGGTAAAGCAGAAACAGACAAATTTTATTATTCCATGTTTATGAAATGTATAGAAAAGGCAAATGTGTACATATAAACAGTGGAACCGTGAGGGCCAGGGGCGGGGGTGGAGTTGGGGGGGCGGGGAAGGAAGGCAGCAATAAATAATTAGTGGAAAGGGGGTTCTCTTTTAAACATTAGTAATTTCTAAATGTTTATTATTCTTTCAGGATTTATTTATTTTGATTTACTGTGTTTTATTTTATGTGTTTTGCTTACATGGGCATCTGGGCACCACGTGTATGCCTTGTGCCTTGTGCCCATGAGGTCAGAAGAGGGCGCTGGATCCCTGGAGCTGGAGTTACAAATGGTATGAGCTGCTAAGCGGGTGCTGGGAACCAACCCCGGGTCCTCTGCTCTAGAAAAGCAACAAGTGCTTGAGCCACGTGGAGCCAGCCCTCCAGCCCTTTTACTTGGATTTTAAATTTTATTTTTAATTATTTATTTTGTTTTACTGAGACGGAGTCTTTCCATGTAGCCCTGGCTGTCTTAGAATTTGCTATTTAGGCTGGCTTTGAACCCACAGAGATCTACCTGCATCAGCCTTCCGACTGTTGGGATTAATAGCATCAGCTATTTTTATTTTTTAACAGATTTGAAAACCTTATTTAGTTAATTTATGCAGGGTGTGTGTGTGTGTGTGTGTGTGTATGAGAGAGGGGGGGAGGGACAGAGGGACAGAGGGGGTCAGGCTTAGATTTAGTTCTCTCCTTTCACTCACTGTAGGTACCAGGAATTGAACCCCAGTCACCAGGCTAGTCCAGGGAGCGCCTTTACCCTCTGCGCCATCTGATTAGCACTAGTTTTCTTTGAAGAGATAAAAAAAATGAGAACCACACAGAGGTGACTTCTGCGCAGCACTGTGGATGTCTTAGAGTGGGGAGTCACTTTAAATAGTTCATTTATACTATATCACTTTTACAAACAAGGGAAGAGACAAAATGAATCCTTGTGTAAAATTGGAGGATGCCTCTCCGGGGCTGCAAAGGCCTCTTCTGCTCCTCATTCCTGCAATGAGGCAGGCTCCCTGTGTGCCAGGAACAAACCTGCCAGCAGCCATGGTTCTCCAAACCCAATGATCCAGCTCAGCCCTTCTCTTACATGGCCCTTGAGACAAAGATACAGTCATTTGCTAATTCAGTAACTTTGAAAATATCCAAGGCCGGGCGTGGTGGTGCATGCCTTTAATCCCAGCACTCGGGAGGCAGAGGCAGGGGGATTTCTGAGTTCAAGGCCAGCCTAGTCTACAAAGTGAGTTCCAGGACAGCCAGGGCTATACAAAGAAACCCTGTCTCGAAAAAAAAAAAAAAAAAAAAAAAAAAAAGAAAAGAAAAGAAAAGAAAAGAAAAGAAAAGAAAAGAAAAGAAAGAAAAGAAAAGAAAATATCAAAAAAAAAAAATGGCAACCTGGGCAAGAGCTTCCTGCCCTATCTGCATTATTAGAAAGGCGAGTGGTACTTGCTCACAGGGACACATCGCCACTCCAGGTGGCAAAGATGTATGAGGTAGAGGGGACATGGTCACTTTCTCTGACAGGTCAGAGATTGGTGTCTCTAGGAGCAGGCAGGAGACCAGCAGAGAAGGATCTGAGCACCTCAGGGGTCCCAGGAGAGCTGTCCTTCAGTCGGCAGCAACAGAGGGGTGCAGCCTTGACTAGGTGTGCAGAGAGGGGGAGATAGGACCAAGTGGGTCAGGCCAACCTGGTGGCTGAGCACAAGACTCCAGGAGCAACTCTACAGGAGCTGCGTGGGATGTCAGCATCCTCTGTACTGTGGCTCAACCCACAGTACACTTCCTCTCACCCCAAAGAGAGCAATCTGTCACCAGGGAAAGGGTACAGAGTCCAGAAGGGAGCAGGCCAGACCATGGGGTTGAGTGAAGAACCTAGCCACTTTTAGCCAGAGCCTTTACATCCACTATGGCGGCCAATCTCAACACCACGATGGCGGTCCAGATGAGGAAGAAGCTTGGAGAGGGGAATCAACACATCGAAGTAAAGTTAGGATCAGAACTAGGCCTCTCCCTGCAAACCCACCCCCTTCCTGTGAGTGTCTCCCTGCTCTCATGACCCATCCTGATTTGGGGCACTGCCACCTGCCCTCAGGGAGCCTGGTCCTGGAAGGACTTGGGGGAGACTATGTGGGCAGAGCGGGCTGAGGGTCTAAGGAAGCCAGCTCTGCTGTGCGGGTTTGTCTTTGTAACCTCCAAGAGGCAAACTCAAGGACACTCCCAAAGAATTAGGTGGCAGAGCAGAGTGGACATGAAGCCCTCAGCTCTTGTCCCCTCGCCCATCCACCTCACGCTTCTAAACATGGTGGGCCCAGTGCAGACGCCTTGAACAGAGAGCCCCCTTGGCATTGCTCAGGAGAGCCCTAGCCTGAAAAGGCAATGCAGTCCTGTCATGGTGAGCTCCCAGAACACCAAGTTCTGTTTCCCTTCTAGCTCGCAGAGAACAGAACTGGGGACCACGCAAAGGCACCAGATGGAGTCTTCTCTATTTTAGCCAAATGCTGTGAGTCATTTAAACAAATCCTACTGTTTTCAGAAATCTAATACATACCTCCTATTGAAAAATACAGAAGATAAATTCTTCAGGAGCAAAAGCATCCTAGTGACACATACAGAAAGCTGGGAACTGTCTGATGTTTTTGCTTTTGGGGGTTTGGGGGGGTAGAAACTAGGCTAGTGCAGAATCAGCCTTGATGAAAGATTGAACCTGGAGCAACTTTAGTGGAAAACCAGCTTGAGAGGGGCCTGACCCTGCAGCTTGCAGAGTCCCTGGCTCCAGCTCTTTGCCTTGACTTCACCCTCAACCCGTTTGCCAAGACAGAGACGCCAGGTACTGTGGAAGGAGAGGTTTGGCTCAGAGAGCCACACTCATTACAGACACATCTAGGCACTTATCTCTAGAAGCCATTGGAAAGGAAATCAGGGCCGGGACACAGAGAGTGGAGCCGAGCTCAGGACGGCTGGCAGCAGCCTCCGGAACCGAGCTCAGGAGTGCTGGTACCAGCCTCCGGAACCCCACTCAACCTCTGGGGAAGGTCTTCGGTGTGGCATTCAGACCATGCTACTTCCAGAGATGGCCTCCCCTGCCTGTAATCACCTCAGCACTTGAGAGGAGAAGGCAAGTGGATCAAAAACCCATGGTTATCCTCTCCTGTACTGGGACCTGAAGGCCAGGCTGGGAGGCACGAGACCCTGCCTCAATAAAACAAATACAGACACAAAGAACACCTTTGAATTAAAACTACAATGACTACATTTTATAAAATTAAAAAAGAAGCCCACACGCCTATATTCTAGCATTCAGGAATCTGAAGCAGGAAAATTGTGAGTTTAAGGTCAGCCTGAACTACCTTGTCAGTTCCAGGTCAGCCTCAGTTACATACCATGTCTCAGAAAATATTGTTTTTTAAAATTTAAGTCATAGAAGGGCTGGAAAGTTGGCTTGGGAGTTGTTCTTCCGAAGGACCCAGGTTCAACTCCCAGCACCTACATGGCGGCTCACAATTGTATGTAACTCCAGTTCCAGGGGATCCAATGCTCTCGTCTGGCCTCTCTGGGCACCAGGCTCACACATGGTGTGCAAACATATTTGTGGGCAAAACACCCATACTCATAATAAATTAAAAATTTTTAAACTGAAGAAAGACATAGAAGGACATGTCTGTAATCACAGCAAGTGGGAGGTAGAAGAAGGAGGGTCACACGTCTGAAGCCAGCTTGGGCCACATGCAAACAAGCAAGATGATGATGGTGGTGATGATGATGATGGTGATGGTGATGATGGTAATGGTGATGATGATGGTGATGATGGGGAGGAGGAAGAGGAGAAGGAGGAGAAGAAGAGGGAGAAGATAATTTGGACCTCAAACACAATGTTGTTTTACTGTGCACAAACCAATAACTAGCTACTCAGTAGATTGAAACACAAGGCCACTTGAAGTATTGCTTGTTAGACAGGTGTGGTAGCTTGAATGGAATTGGCTCCCCTAGGCCCATAGGGAGGGGCACTACTAGGAGGTGTGGCCTTGTTGGAGTAGGCATGGCCTTGCTGGGGGAGTATGTCACTGTGGAGATGGGCTTTGAGGTCTCATCTATGCTCAAGCCAGGCACAGTGACACAGTCTCTCCTTGCTGCTTTTGGATAAAAATATAGAACTCCCAGCTCCTCCA
Source organism: Mus minutoides (assembly GCA_902729485.2). NCBI lineage: Eukaryota > Metazoa > Chordata > Mammalia > Rodentia > Muridae > Mus > Mus minutoides. Next base: position 2,297,258 of record LR749536.1, read on the forward strand.
GCACCATGTCTGCCTGCACACTACCATGCCTCCTGCCTTGATGATAATGGACTAAACTTTTGATGCTATAAGTCAGCCCCAATTAAACGTTTTCCTTTATCAGAGTTGCTGTGATCATGATGTCTCTTCACAGCAATAAAACGTAAACTAAGACAATAGGTTAGATAGAGTCTATGCGTAGGAAATTCTTTTTTTTTGGTTTTTGAGACAGAGTTCCTGGCTGTCCTGGAACTCTCACTCTTTAGACCAGGCTGGTCTCGAACTAAGAAATCCACCTGCCTCTGCCTCCCGAGTGCTGGGATTAAAGGCATGAGCCACCACACCTGGCTAGGAAATTCTTTTTATACCATCTATAGACTAGGAGAAAATTTGAAAGTACATACCCAGCAAAGGATGTGAACTCACAAATGTAAAGAATTCTCAAAGCTCAACAACAATAGACAGGAGCAGGCACACTAAAGGAGATTGATTACACGTGGAGAAGAAGCAAATTGAAAGATACTCAATATGATTGATTAACTATGAAGAGAAACACAAACTCAGGGCTGAGGAAATATATACCCTGGGTACTGGCACATGTGCCTAACATGCTACAGATGTGACCTTCAGTACCACCTTGCCACCAAGAACAAAAAAAACTGAAACAAAACTCTTAAGATTCTCTACAAACCTACAATAATCGCCACAATAAAAAAACGAGAGCATGGCCGGGCGTGGTGGCGCACGCCTTTAATCCCAGCACTCGGGAGGCAGAGGCAGGCGGATTTCTGAGTTCAAGGCCAGCCTGGTCTACAAAGTGAGTTCCAGGACAGCCAGGGCTACACAGAGAAACCCTGTCTCAAAAAGAAAAAAAAACCCTAGCGACCAGAGCTCTATCCCAGGAACAGACTATAAAGGCAGAAGAAGCGAAACAACTTCACGAAGCTGTCCTCTGACCTCCACATATGCAGCACTACAGGCCCATGCATGTGCACATGCATACACACATGCACAATAACAATGGATAAACATTTAGATAAGTTTTTAAAATGAGGACAGTTTGGCATTGTGGTGTATGTCTTTAACTAATCCTAACACTTGGAAGTCGGAGGCAGATGGATCTCTGTGAGTTTAAAGCCAGCCTGGTCTATATAGTGAGTTTCAGGACAGCCAGAGCTACATAGTGAGACCCTATTTTGAACACACAACAACAACAACAACAACAAAAACGAGGACGGTATCAGGGCTGACCAGGACTCAGGGAAAGTGGATTGCTCAGGCAACGCAGGCAGACATGAATGTGCTCTCTCCAAGGTGCGGGGAGCACCGTGGAAAGGGGTGTGTGTGTGGGGGGGTAACTGTGAGTGCCATGAAACTGCCGTTCAGACACCTGATGCAGTCATAAGCACCCAGCAGCCATGGTCCCTGCACAAGACTGGACCTGTCAACATTCTATCATGGGTCCAGGGGTTCCCCACCAGGTCCCATCCCTTTCTGCGGAGCTAGTGGTTGTTAATGGCTGCTGAGAGAGGGAGTGCCACTTTCTTCAATGATGAAGCCACTGGGGACTAGCTGGGAAAAATGGCTCAGAGGGAAGGAAGGGGAGAACAGAAGGCAATGGAGGTAGATACACAATGTATTATATGTTGTATATATGTGCAATATATATTTACTGCAAATACATAGAAAAACAGTTTGAAAATTTTATGACAAGATGTACATATTTTTAAAAGAAATGTAGCTGGGCAGTGGTGGTGCACACCTTTAATTCCAACACTTGGGAGGCAGAGGCAGGCAGATCTCTTTGTTCAGAGCCAGCCTAGTCTACAGAGCAAGTTCCAGGACAGCCAGAGCTGCACAGAGGAAAGGAGAGAGAGAGAGAGAGAGAGAGAGAGAGAGAGAGATGTATATCAGTCAGTTGCACATTTGTACCCTTATTTATCTTTAAAGAGACAAGAGTCTCTCTACATAGCCTGCATCTACCTCCTAAATGCTGAGGTTTGGAGTTAAAGGTGTGTGCCACCAAATCCTGCCTGAAACAATGTGACTTTTGTGTGTATGTCTGTTATGTGGGCGATATTCAGGTGCTGGTGGAGACCAGAGGAATGAGATCCCTGACCACCTGATGCAGACGCTAAGGCTCCAGCTCTGGCCCTCTGGAAGAACTGTGCATGCTCTTAACTACAGTGACATCTCTCCAGCTCCTTCAATTTGCAATTTTTAAAAATTAAGATTTCAACTATAAATTAACCTAGCATTTAAACTCCTGAGAATTTAACCCAGGAAAACTAAAAAGTATGTGCAGCTGGGCGTGGTGACAAACACCTTGGGCCCCAACATTTGGGTGGGAGCATCGTGATTTTAGGTTAGCCTGGACTACACAGAAAATTCCAGGTCAGATTGAACTCATAGCAGGATATTGTCAAGAAAGAAAGGAATGAAGGGATGGAAGGAAGGAGGAAATAAAGCAAACTATCTTTGTATAAACATTCAAAAAGGCTTATTTGCAATAGACCACAACTTAAATCGTCCCAGATGCCCTTAAACAGTGAATGTGCAAACAAACTGACACAAGTATGCCATAAACCAATAATCAGCAATAAAAAGGAATGACCCGCTGATAGATGCAGCAGTGTGGACGACTCTCTAGAGAACTATGATGTATTTAATAAAGAGCTAGTCTAGAGATACAGCCTAGGCCATGAGGCCTTGGGTTTGATCCATATAACTACACCAAAACAAAACAAAAGCCAACTTCAAGATATATATGTGTGTGTGTGTTTGTGTGTGTGTGTACAAATATGTTATACATGCATATACTATATGGTAGTAAGATCAAACCTAAAGCTTTGTGCATTTAAGGTGCACTAATTCACTTTTATTATCAACTTGACACAAGCTAGAGTCACTGTGAAGAGAAAACCTCTGTTGAGGAATTGCCTACACCAGATTGGCCTGTGGGCATACCTGCGGGGCATTTTCTTGACTATTACCTGATGGAGGAGAGCACCGCCCACTATGAACAGCACCATCCGGAGGCAGGTGGTCATAATCTGTGTACAAAAGCTAGGTAAGGGGCTGGAGAGATGGACATTAAGGATACATTCTGCTCTTACAGAGGTCCTGTCCTGTAAGAGGTCCACAGCACACACCTCACAATCACCTGTTAACTCCAGCTTCAGACAATACAGTGTTCTCTTCTGGATTCCATAGTGATCTGCATTCACATGCATACACAGACACATAAGCATACACATACTCAAAAATAATAAAGAGAAATAAAGAGAAAACTAGTTGGTCAGATACCAGGGATGGAGCCAGTAAACAGCATTTCTCCATGATTTCTACTTAAGTTTCTGACTTCTCTCAGTGATAGACTAGAAATGTAATCAGAAATAAGCCCATTTCTCCCCTTGTTACTTCTGATCATGGTGTTTATCACAGCAGCAGAAAAGTAGCTAATACACTTGGCAGGTGTTCCATCAACTGAGATACATTCTAGCCCTTCCTTTTTACTTGGGATCAAAAAGGATCTTCTCCTAGTTGCTCAGGCTGCCCTTAAACCAAGTCTATGGCCCAGGCAGGCCCTGAACTTGAGATCCTCCTGCCTTCAGACTCCCAAGTATCTGGGACTATAGTCCTGACCCATCAGGGCTGGTTAGGGACAATGATCTCTCAAATAACAAACACACAGACAGCTGAGCATTGTGGCGCACACCTTTAATCCCAGCACTCAGGAGGTACAGGAAGGCAGATTTCTGGGAGTTCCAAGCTAGCCTGGATTACATAGCAAGTTCCAGGCCAGCCAGGGCTATCTAGGACCCTGATTCAAAAATAATAGGACTGGCACTCGGGAGGCAAAGGCAGGCGGATTTTTGAGTTTGAGGCCAGCCTGGTCTACAGAGTGAGTTCCAGGACAGCCAGGGCTATACAGAGAAACCCTGTCTGGAAAAAACAAAAACAAAAAAAAAATAATAATAATAATAATAATAGGACTGGAGAGATGTTCCAGCAGCTAAGAAAACATACTATTCTTGCAGGGACTCAAGTTCAGTTCCTGGGACCCAGGCTGGGGAGTTCAGCTCACAACCGCTGTAACTTCAGCTCCAAAGACCTGTGGTCTTTGCAGGCTCCTGTCTTCACACAGACCCCCCCCCCCACACACACACACAAATACGTTTACCCATAATTAAGAATAAAATATTTAAAAATAAATAGATATATCAAGTAAGCTTAAAAATCTGTAGGAAAAAGGATAATTGTTAATGAAGTCAAAATGAAACCATTATCTGATTAACAAGATTAACAAGAAAGCAAAACCTAAGATGTAGCAGGAAGAACATAGCCACGATAGCAGATCTCCTTACAAGAAACCGCAAAGGGAGAGGCTGAAAGCAAGCGACACCAGCAGTCAGTCTAATCTGCACAGGAAAACCTGAGGGAGCCACAGTGTGCCTAAGAACAGGAGAGAGTGTGACCACGAATCCTTTCACTTTCTTAACTGATTTGGGAAACAATCGCATGAGATAAAACATTTATATATGTCAGGATAGTTGAATCTAGACAGAAATATATACAATATATTGAAATACAAAAGGCACATTAGACAAAACTCAGCTCAAGGCCATGGGAAACAGTGGGGAGTAGAGACAGTAATGAAAATGCCGTTATTCAAACGCTCGTGTGTGTGCTGCCTGCTGTCCTTTATCTCTTAGCTTGTAAAGGAGAACATATGAGATTATCTGCAGCACTATATAAAGTGACAGTTATAACTATATAATTATGATGTGGTTTCCCATTTGTAACGTGATTCAGAACAGTAATAGTGTAACACGGGAAGAAGAATGCAGCTGCGTACAGAGCCAAGTGTCTACTCTCAATGTTTTTCTCAGTGTGGGATCAAACCCAAGGCCTTACACACAGTAGACAAAAACTAACACTGAGCCACATCCTTAGTCCACATCACTAAAATTAAATTAGCATAAATCTGAAGTAGATCCTGGGTCTGGCGAGGCGGCTTATACCTTTATTCCCAGCACTTGGGAGTCAGAGGCGGTTGGATCTCTGTAAATTCAAGGCCAGCCTGGTCTATCTTGCAGTTCCAGGCTAGCTGAAGCTATATAGTGAGACTATCTCAAAAACAAATAAGTCTGAAGTAGAGTTTTTTGTTTGTGTATTTATTCGAGACAGGGTCTCATCCTGTAGCCTTGGCTGTCTTGGAACTCACTCTGTAGACCAGGCTCGCCTCAGACTCACAGAGATCCACCTGCCTCCCAAGGTCTGGAACTAAAGGTGTATGCCACCATGCCTGGCCTGAAATAGATTCTAAAATAATAAGACATAGATGGCAAACCCTAAATAATTTAAAAACATGCAATTACAATGTTATTCTAGAAAATGTCCACTTAATACAAAGTGAAGCAATAAAAGTGGGAGAAAGAGAGAAGAAAGCTCGAGACACATAAAAAGCAAAAGGCAAATCCAACCATATCAGGAATTACATTACATGATCTAATCCAAAGTCAGAGATCATCAAACTTGATTGAGAAAAAGAGATACAAGTATTATCCACAAGAGACATTTTTAGATGCAAAGAGAAAAAAACAAAACAAAACAAAAAAAACAGGTTGAAGATTTTTTTTTTTTCTTTTGAGACGAGGCCTTGCTCTCTGTCTCTGGTTGGCTAGAGCTCATATCTTGGCCATATTCTCCTTGAACTTGTGAATGATCTCTCTGCCTCAGCCTCCCGAGCAGAATTATTTCTTAATGGGAAACGAAAACCAGTCATGTGACCACCTGGGGGGGGCTATGCTGATGTGAGATGACCTCAGACTTCAGAGGCATGCTGGGAAGTGAAGGCCTCTAGTCCCAGCAACTCCCTGGCTAAGCCTGGAGGAGTCTGAGCACGGAAGCTTGAAGGTAGCCTGAACATTGAAAGACTTTATCTCTTTAAGGAGGGGAGGGGAGGAGCTGACTGAAGATAAAGGCTAACAAAGGGGCTATGGAATTAGAAAGATACAACTATTATAAGTGTATGTGTGCCTAACAACCAGGCCCCAAAATACATACAGCAACTGAGTTAAAAAGAAAGCAGGCAGTTCAACTCTAATAGTTGGGGACTTCAATTCCTTACAGGAACAACACTGTAGACAATTAAAGACTTGAAAATCACTACACCTAACTAGAACTAATAGCCATTTGGGAAACACTCCACCCAATATCAACATTACACTCAAGTGCGCGTGGATCAGTGTTCCCAGACCAGAGCCCAGACACACAATAAACCCCATCAATTTTAAAGTATTCAAGTCATAATAAGGATGTTCTTTGAACACACTATAATTAAATTAGCAACAGAATTGGCAGCGGAACAAGTTTGTAAAATTCACAACTAAATGTAAGTTGAACCACAGTCCTAACTTAGCAATGAATTTGAGAAAAACAATCCTTAAGGAACTATTTCAAAGTACTCCTTTTGTTTTTCAAGACAGGATTTCTCTGTGTAACAGCCCTGGCTGCCCTGGAACTTGCTTTCTAGACCAGGCTGGCCTCGAACTCACAGAGATCGGCCTGCCTCTGCCTCCTAAGCACTAGGACTAAAGGCGTGCACCAACACACCCTGCTCAAAATACTTTTGAGATGAGTGAAAGTGAAAATGTTCTGTACTAAGCACACAGGTGCAGCAATGCATGTCAGCACGCATACTGGGAAAATAACGAACGATCATCAGATCTTCCTTCTGGACTCCCAGGAAAAGAAGCGTGAACTACAGAATGCAAAGCTCGGTGAGGAAATGAAGTCAGCTCCGTGCTCACCCACCCTAGAGTACATCCTGCGGTGTCGTATCCCCCCTCCACCTCTTTGATGTATATAAATAGCCTTTTCCTCTTGAGCCAGCTGTGGTGGCTCACACCTGTCATCCCAGCAATCCAGAAGTGAACAGGAAAACTGAAAGTCTGAGCTTGACCTTGGGCTATCTAGCAAGGTTCTGCTAGGTAGAAAACCAAAGAACAAAATCCAAAGAACAAAACTAGAAAGAAAGAAACCCTTTCTTCTTAATGAACTCCAGCTCTGCTATAAGGAGGGTAAGAGGCTAGAAAGGTGGCTTAGCAGTTAAGAGGACTTGTGATTCTGAAGAGGACCTGGGTTCTGTCCCCGGCATCCACATAGTGCTCGCAACCATCTGTAATTCCAGTTTTAGGAGACCTACTGCTCTCTTCTGGATCCCTAGGCTCTGCATGCATGTAGTGTGTGCAGACATACAAGCATACAAATAAAACAAAAAGAAATGAACACAACTTTTAAAAGTTTATTTGTTAATTTCTATGTGCATTGGTGTTTTGCCTGCATGTCTCTGTGTGGTAAGGTTGTCAGATCCCCTGGAACTGGAGTTACAGACAGCTGTGTGCTGCCATGTGAATGCTTGGGACAGAACCCAGGGCCTCTGGAAGAGCAGCCAGTGTTCTTAACTGCTAAGCCACCTTTCCTGCTCCAATGAATAAAAGATGTTTTATTTATTTTTATTCTATGTGCATTGGTGCTTTGCCTGCATGTACGTCTATATGAGGGTGTCAGAGCCCCCAAAGCTTGAATTACAGACAGCTGTGATCTGCCATGTGGGTGCTGGGAACTAAACCTGGAGCACCCAGTGCTCCTAACGTCTGAGCCATCTCTCCAACTCCTGAATAAAATTTTTTTAGAGAAAAAGAAATAGGGGAGAGGCTCATGGGGGTCCTTCTTGCTAATGATTGCTGGGAAGGGAAAAACAGGTTCTTCTGTGTTTCTCCTCCTCCTCTTCTTCTTCCTCTTCTTCCTCCTCTTCCTCCTCCTCTTCCTCCTTTTCCTCCTCCTTCTTCTTCGTTTTTCAAGACAGAGTTTCCCTGTGTACTCCTGGTTGTTGTCCTAGAACTCCCACTGTAGACAAAGGTAGCCTGGAACTTACAGAGACATCTGCCTCTGCCCACTGGGTGCTGGGGTAAATTTAAAAAATAAAAATAAAAATAAAACAGGGATAAACAGTCATCTCATTTGATAAGAAAAAAGTGCTTGACAAAATTTAGTAAATTTTGTCATTAAAGCATTTCATGATTAAAAAACAAAACCTCAATATGGACTGGACAGATGCCTTAGCTGTTGCAGAGGACCCAGTTTTGTTCCCAGCACCCATATTATAGCAGATAACCAGCTGTACCGTCAGTTCCATGGGATCTGATGCCCTTTTCTGGACTCCATGAGCACCAGCACACATGTGGTATGCGCATACATATGCAGATGCATAGTCATCTAAAACTCATACACATAAAATAAAAAGAAATCTCTTTTTAAAAAACCGACTTACTAGGCTAGAAATACAAAGAAACTTCTTCAACATGATCCAGGGCACTTGTGAAAGCTCGCAACTAACGTCATACTTAGATGTGGGTTTTCACAGGGTGAAAGGCCAGACGCTTTCTCTGTAAGATCGGGAACACAAGGAAGCCACAGAGGTCTCAGCATTCAGTTCCACACAGTGCTAGAGATCTGAGCCAAAGCAATTAGGCAAGAAAAACAAGCAACCAAAATGGAAGAAAACTGATCTCTGTCTGCCAGTCACATGATCTTCCATGTCAGAGGCCTAAAGAGCTGGGCACAATGGCACAGACTGAGGCAGGAGGATCATGTGGATAAGACAAAAAAAAAGTTAGATATCACAAAAGATAAAATAAAAATTAAGAATCAGATGGTGGTGGTACATACCTTTAATCCCAGTACTTCACTCAGGACGTGGAGGCAGGTGGAACTCTGTGAGTTCAAGGCCAGCCTGGCCTCCAGAGGGAGTTCCAGGACAACCAGAGCTACACAGGGAGACTCTGTCTCAAAAATGCAAACAACAAAAAGAGCCCCTCACATCTAACACATTTATCAGTGAATGAATAGATAAAAGATGACACAGCCATACAGTGTTGGGTATCATGGGAGTGTTGTTGGATAAGAAGAGGGAATAGGGTGCTGATGTGAAAGAGCCAGAACCCCAAAACACACACTGTGTGGCCCCAAGTATGCAACATATCTAGAACTGCCAATCTATAGAAAGAGGCTAGAGGGGAGAGGGGACATGGGACGCCAGGACATGAGAATGCAAGACACACGCAGGGTACACTTTAATATTTGAAATTCATAAAATGTTTATTATAGTACACAATGATGTTTTAAAAAGAATTATCTTGTAGCAGGTTATGGTGGGTCAAGTCTTTAATCTCAGCACTCGGTAGAGGTAGCCAGGTTTCTGAGTTCCAAGCCAGCCAGGAATTCTGTCTCAACAAAGGGATAGAGATTTGCTTTATGCCCTCTGTTCATTCAGCCTGGGAAAGAGGGCACCCTTGTTCCTAGCAGCGGTGTCGACTTAGAGATAAACATTAGGCTTCTGTGCACAGGAAAGCCTTCCTCTTAGAGCTCTAGCCTCCAGGCTATAAGGAATAAGTTTCTATTTTTTAGGCTACTACACTTTTTCTATATCAACAAGAACTGTGGAAAGGTAGCTGGGCAGTGGTGGTGCAATGCCTTTAATCCCAGCACTCGGGAGGCAGAGGCAGGCAGATTTCTGAGTTTGAGGCCAGCCTGGTCTACAGAGTGAGTTCCAGGACAGCCAGGGCTATACAGAGAGACCCTGTCTCGAAAAACCAAAACCAAAACAAACAAACAGTGGAAAGCATGGACTGGGGCGGAAGTGATGCGCCAAGGTGAGTGCGTGCTTATGGAAGAAAGAATGGGAGCAGAAGCTGGGGCCTGGCTGGCGAGGCCCCGGAGCAGAACAGAGGGACCTGGAAGCAGGCTGCTGTCACAACCCCTGGTGACTGGAGTATGTTTGCTTACTGAGCAAGCAAAAGTCAGGTTCAGGAGCCTTCTTCTTCCACACTTGGGAACACAGGCTTTGGCAACCAGCCTGGCCCAGCTGGGCTCCCCCTTTTCTTTTAAAGTTTATTCATTAATTATTAATGTATGCAAGAGCGATGAGTGCATGTTGGAGCATGCGTGCCACAGTGCACACACATGGAGGCCAAGGGATAACCTCACCCCTTCCACCTTTCTGCGCCAGGCCACCATGGCAAGCACCCTCACTGCCAGCCTGCAGCTGGGCTTCTCAATGGCATCTGGACACCAGGGTCCCCACAGTGTGAGAGAGAAAGAAAGGCTCCCAAAGGAGGGGCAGCAGTGCAGAGTGGGAGCTGAGCATGGGGACCCTGGCCTTTAGCCCTGAATCCTCAAAATCAAACACTAAGAAAAGGTCTTCAAGTGGGAGGCAGTTTTAGATTTTTGTGGCTCTTTGACGTCTTTGGTTTTGAGGTTGTTGCTTTGAGACAGGGTCTCAGTGTAGCTCAGGTTGGCCTCCAGCTTCTTTTTTATTCAAGGATGACCTCCTGCCTCCACTTCCCAAGTATTGGGACTGCAGGCCTGTGTCACCTCATGGTACTGGAGGACAATCCCCAGCCTCCAAAGTGAAAGGGCCTGTGAAGGAGAGCCCTCGCACACTGCCAGCACTGGGGTCTTGCAGTTGATCTGAGAGGGAACAGGGAAAGTTTTGCTTCATGGTGGGGGGTGAGGTGGAATGACTCTACGTTAGTAATCATGCCAGACAAGGCCTCTAGTCCTTCTGGCCCCCAGAAAAGCATCAGAAAGAAGTCTACTCACCTGAAAACATGGCTTAGCCATTCCCAGTCCCTATGGCCTTCACCATAGCAGGGGCAGGAAGCTAGACAAAGAAGCCCCGAGTCAGGAGTGGATAGGGCTAATGTTGGAGTCCAGAGGGAAAGGCTGGGGGGTGGGCACAAGAAACAGACCATATGTACAAGCAGCCCCAGCAATCACAGCAAGATGTCCTGGCCAGAAATAAATAGGCTATGTGTGTTATTTCCTCCTTTGTTCCCACACACGCTTCTGATCCATCTCCCACTGAAAAGGAGCCTCCTGCTTCTTTTAATGGGAGCCTGGGATGTGTGTGTGTGTGTGTGTGTGTGTGTGTGTGTGTGTGTGTGTGTGTGTGAGCTTCCTCCCAGCCCCGCTGCACCCCCACGTAGCTGCTCGCCCCTCACACTTGTAACTCACGCGGATGCCCATCAGCACCACTTCCTGGGGCAAGAGCTCTCATGATTTCTGGTCCTGACCTTTCATTAGCTCGTTTGTTTCTGGGTGATTAAAATCATTCTCACCCACTGAGCCCGGAGCTCTTTGAAAACTGGATGCACTAACTTTTCTTATCATTGTATCCTAGGTGTTGGCCCAGGGTCTAGGATGGGCAAGTCTCCACCAGCCCCTGTCATGGGCACTTCTCAGATCTGAGTATGTGACAGTGGGTGCCAAGGGAGGCACCTGGCAGAAGCTGCCTGTCTGCTGGCCTTCCGTCTTTCTTTTGCACGCACACTTGAGGGATGTGCATCCACAAAAAAGAAAGCTGATCTTGGTAATGAGAAAAGGTCTAGTAAAAGCAGCCCAGGGCTGTAAGTGATGGTGCACAAATCCTGGCACTCAGCAAGCAGAGGCAAAGAGGATCTCTGTAAGTTCAAGACCAGCCTGATATACACAGTGAGGATGTCTCAAGCTAGGATTACCTAGGCGTTGTGGCTCGTGCTTATAATGTAAGCACTTGGGAGGTAGAGGTAGTCGGTTCATCTTTAGCAAATTCAAGGCTAGCCTGGGCTACATGGCACTCTGTTTCAACAAAGAAAAGAAAAGCAGAGGCAATGATGTGTCCTACAGAGTCAGTTTTATGTAGACCAGGCTGGCCTCAAACTCAGAGATTCTCCTGTATCTGCCTCCCAAGTGCTAGAATTAAAGGCATGTACCACCATAGAATTAAAGGCATGTACCACCATAGAATTAAAGGCATGTACCACCATAGAATTAAAGGCATGAGCCACCATAGAATTAAAGGCATGAGCCACCATAGAATTAAAGGCATGAGCCACCATAGAATTAAAGGCATGTACCACCATAGAATTAAAGGCATGTACCACCACACCCAGCTCACAGAGTCAGCTCTACTCCACAACAGCTGAGTTCAGTGGACAGAGACAGGAAGCTTCTTGACCCTTGAATGTCAAACTAGAGGTGAATGAACAGGCCATCACACGGCTGGAGAGTATTTCTTGGTCCGCAGTCCCAGACTGTAAACCACGCCAAGTTCTAAAAGATACTGCTCTGCTCACTCCATCTCGTGCTAGTGACATTTCCCACTAGAACTGCCTTTGAGCCATCAACCACACCCTACTCAGCTACTCACACTGACCTTGGGCCCCTGGGAGCCCAGGACTAGGAAAAGGCTCTGTGCCAAACAAAAGACTTGCTAAAGATCTCCTATGAACATCAAACAAAGTCAGTGATGTCCCTAGCCTCAGAAAGCCTTCCCTGGCGTGGTGGTAAGCTCTGATAATCCCAGTGTTCAAACGCCTACAGCAAGAGGATCACCAGCTCAAGGCCAGCCTGAGCTTACGCAGTCTCCAAAACAACACCCCCCCCCCATGGCGAAGTCTTCATGTCAGCTCACTGCACTGCACAACAGACTCGGGTTTTCCCAAGAAAAGAGACCCTGAGCAGCAGAGTCATGTGGTAGATTGCTATTTCCACAAAAGTGGGAGATCATGACAGTGGGGTAATCTGCACGGCCCATGCCTGGGGGACCCAGGTCAGGGACCTGAGCTACGGAATTTAGCGAGCCATCAGCATGTGGCTTTTTTTTTTTCCTTATGTCGATGCTCTAGCAGAGGCCTGGTGAGTGGGGGGAAGACACAGCTGAGGGCTGAGACCTGGGAATCCATGCAGGCAGGGCAAACAATGCCTGAGGAGGCTGAAGATAGCCAACAAGGCACACAAAACCCAAAGCGACTTTGCAGAAGGCAAGTTAACAGGATCTGAGCCCAGAGGAAGGTCTAGGGCTGCTGGGAACAGGAACACTTATCCCACCAGTAGACTATCTCCAGAGTCCCAGGAGGTAGCAGGGTCACAAATGCATGTGTGTATGAGTGTACATGTGCATATGTGTGCATACACGCATGCATATTAGAGCAGGATGTGTGTGAAACTCAGGGGTCACCTGTGCATTGAGGCGAGGCTTATGCCACATGTCCACCCCACCCCTACCACACACGGTTGGACTCCCTCATTGGGCTATGACTCACTCATTCACATTGGGTTATGGCCCTCATTCCTGAAGGCCATGCACTCTGAATGTTCAGAGCACGTTGACGTTTGCCTGAGGAGCCGAGGCATACTTTGTTTCCCTGGCAGGTAGAGAAAGAAGGGATGGCATGAATTCTGTCCTCTTCCCAACCAGGCTCTGAGGCCTCTGGGATGTGACCCAGATTAAGTGCACTGGCCTGGGTAGTCACAGGGTAGCAAAGGCCACGCCTCCAAGCCCTACCCAGTAGGGCTAGACCTTTTTCTTCTGCTGGAGTCTTATAAGGCAAGGTTACTAAGAAGATGATTTCTAAGCCGGGTGTGGTGGCGCACGCCTTTAATCCCAGCACTTGGGAGGCAGAGGCAGGCAGATTTCTGAGTTCAAGGCCAGCCTGGTCTACAAAGTGAGTTCCAGGACAGCCAGGGCTACACAGAAAAACCCTGTCTCGAAAAACCAAAAAAAAAAAAAAAAAAAAGAAGATGATTTCTGCTTCCCTCTGGTCAGTTCTCAGAGCCCACTCGTGGGCAAGCAGAGTGTCTGTGGGCTTCCCTCTAGTCAGTTCTCAGAGCCCACTCGTGGGCAAGCGGAGTGTCTGTGGAACACTAGGCTCTCTATCCCTTCCAGACCATAAGAGTGTCTTCATCCCCAAGCGGCAAGAGTCATTCGCTGAACTGGGAGGCCCTTCTTCCCCACCGCATTTCTGGCTATCTCAGTACCACTCTGGAATCACCCCACAGTGAACTTGACCTTCTGTCAGCCAGAGACACACAGGCACATAAGCACATCCCTTGGTTCCTACCTAGGAGCACTACTGTTTCCAAAAGCAGTGTATGTACTGGGCCTGGAGAGATAGGTATTCTGTAACGTGCTTGCTGAACAGGGAGGGAGAGACAAAGGATCCCTGTGGTTCAATGGCCTGCCAGTCTAGTCAGGGAGCCCAGTGAGAGACGCGGCCTAAGCAATGTGGACAGTGTCTGAGAAACAACACCCAAGGTTGACTCCTGGCCTCCATGTGTGCCTGCCCAACTGTACACAAACACACACATGCACACACACACACACACACACACACAGACACATACACATAGACATGCATGCGCGTGGGCACGCACACATACACACTCACACAAAGCAATGTGTGTTTTTACCTAGGATTTTGTGCTTCCCTCAGACACCAATGTACTACAGAAAAGGAAGCTGAGGGAGTATATCTGAAGCCTGTGTCCCCTGCCAAACCTTGCAGCAGGGTTCAGCCCTGATCACTCTTGGGTCTTTACATCGGAAGAGAAGGTATTACCCCAATGGTCCCCACAAAGATCTCTGATCTCTAAGAGCATTTTTGTTTTCCCTCCTCAATGCTCAGGAGGTTTTTAGTCTTTACCATTTAGGAATGTGACGTCTATCCCTGGAGTCCTGGGGAAGTTGATGCCTCTGCCCTTCAGTCTGTGTATTTCTACAGCTCAGGCTAGCAAACACTAGAGCAGAACGGCCAGGTAAATGCAAAGCAGCAATTCGATCAGGGACTATGTGGTCTCTAGCATGAACTCTAACAAAGAAATGAGTCGGGAGGCAGTGTGGTAGGCCTGGTCTCTTGGGAACATTGAGAGCAAGCTGCCAGAGTCTATCTGTCCCTCCCTCCCTCCTTCTCTCCCACCCATCAGTGCATGCACCACAACTCCCCAGAGTGTCCTAGTAGGAACCGCCCAGTGACTCTGCTCTGTGGGTGGTGTATCTTGGACACTAGGCAGTCAGCATTAAGCACCTTCCTTTGCAGCACAGGATGGACGTCTGGCCACTGGGAAAGTCCTACTCCAGTTCACCGGCTTCTCAGCCAGCCCCAAGAGCCACACTGCCCACTTGCTGGACTCTGAGGAATTCCTAGCCCGGGTGAGTGGTGATGCCTGTACCCATTTGGCATCAGCAGGGCACAAGATCAGAACAGCAGCAGCCTCCTTTCCAGCCCCCCAGATCTGCCAAGGCAAGCTTCACTTCACTCTCAAGCTGAAAGCCCAAACCTTTAGTCAGATTTCATGGAGTGTCATGGGGAAGAGAACTAAGGAGTCAAAGCAGCCCCTCCGGTGGGATGCTGTCCTCAGAGGCTCTGGTGGTCTGGGCCGAAGCTCTGAGCAGCTAGCTGTGTACTCTGAGATCTTTGGGGCTAGACAGGTCTTTAAGTTCATTGTCTAGTCTGAGCTCTAAATGATGCCTTAGTAGCTGTGTGTGGGCATAAGAAGGATGGTCCATGGCCCTCTGAGCCTGTCAGGCATCACCTGCTGCCTGAGAACAGGGAACAGACCCTTAATCAAGTTTAATTCAAACATGAGCTAAAATAGGAAGTCAGGAACACGAGTCTCTCTCGTTCACCTTTCGTTCCCAGGCCTGTCCATGAAACCTGGCCTCAATTAATAGTCATGTCACGCCAGGCCTCGTGCTGAGTGCTTTCATTTCCAACAAATCATTTGATAAGACTAATGTTTGTTCAATTGAATGTACTCGACTCGCTCTCCTAGAACGCGGTACTGTCTTACTTTCTTCCTCTTTATGTCTCTCTTCCAGAAGCAGGTGGCGTTACAGTAAAGCACTCGCAGGTGAAGTGCTGTCTGATGGTGGAGCCTGGATCTGACTACCCGACATGGCTGTCACCTCACTTGGATGTCTGCCAATCACAGCCTGGCAGGGGGCCTTGGATTCCAGAGCACCTCCCTGGGCTTGCTCTCAAGCACCAGGGGAAAGCCAAGCACAATGACCCAACATGGAACTCCTAAACTTAGGCCCTGCCCACTTCTCTCCACATACAACGTTCAGGTGGAGCTCCAGGGTTCTCCCGATTACTCTCTTTCCCGGCTCTCTGCAGCCAACTCTGGGCAGGCACCTGCTGCACCTGCAGAGCACCTGAGAAGATGATTACTGTGACCACATTCATCTCTTCCAGCTCTGCATGTCACCTCCATCCCTGCTGTATGGACCACCGCTGACTAGTAACCAGCCAAGACAACTCACCAGCTCCTGGTTCTACTTTTGTCCTGAACACTGACTTACGCATTTGTCATTTTGTTTCAAGCGATCCACTTGAGGAAACCCCACACTGATGGAAACATATGCTACCATGTGTGTCTTGTCATTGGCCATTATTCCATGAATGGAAGGGACAGGGCCTAAGTTTAGGAGTTCAATGGCGGGTTAAAATCACACGTCCCTCACTGTGATACTGCAGCCCAATGACCATGGAGAAATCATGTTATGTCCACACGGGGACCAGGGTGCAGATGTACAGAGAAGGTAGGAGTTCTGAATCAGCTACAAAGTGATGACCATCAAGATACATTATGTAGGGTTGGAGAGATGGCTCAGCGGTTAAGAGCACTGACTGCTATTCCAAAGGTTCTGAGTTCAAATCCCAGCAAACACATGGTGGCTCACAACCATCTATAATGGGATTCGATACACTCTTCTGGTGTGTCTGAAGACAGCTACAGTGTACTTATATGTATAATAAATAAATCTTAAAAGAAAAAAAAAGATATGTTATGTAAGTCAAGTGCAGTAGCCTCTGCCTCTAATCCCAGGGCTTTAACCCTTGCATACCGAAAGCAGAGGCAGGTGAATCTCTAGTTCTATACAGTGAGTTCAAGGCTAGCCAAGGCTACATATCGAGACTCTGTCTCCAAAAAGGGAAGTGAGGTAGGGACAGGGAGTACTGATAAAACTGTTTCTTATCACAGAAGGAAGGGAAGAAGGAGCAGAAATGAGCCACTCCCAGTGTACCCTTCCTGGATCGCTGCAGTGTAGACCGTGACCAAAATGTTTGTTTGCCATCACCAAGTTCTGAGGTGTATTGTGACTACAATACCACACTGGGCTAAACCACGAATTGTGTTGTCTGAAGGAAAATAAACAACACATGAGTGTCAGTCACTGTTCAATTGCTTTGAGGAGACATCATGACCAACAATCTCTTATAAAAGAAAGCATCTGATTGGGGGCTTGCTTGAAGTTTCAGAGGCTTCGTCCAGTGCCACCATGGTGGAGACCATGGCAGACACATGGCACGGTAGCAGTAGCTGAGAGCTATGTCCTGATCTACAGAGAGAGACTCTGGGATTGGCACAGACTTTTAAAGCCTCAAAACCAACCCCCAATGGCACATTTCATCCAAGAAGGCCACACCTCCTAATCCTTCTAATCCTTTCAAACAGAGCCACTCACTGGTGACTAAGCGTTCCAATAATACTAGCCTATGGGGGCCACTCTCAGTCAGACCACCACAATGAGTAAGTCAGAGGCTTGTGCAGTTTGAACCACACTCGTGTGTCTGTCATCTTTATTTCAAGAACCAGCAGCTAGCCTGCTGCCCAGGGACGATGAAGCTCACACTAAGTGGAGCCTAGAGTCCAGCCTACATCAGTGAATTCTGTCCAGCTTGCAAATGTCTGAGTGAGAATGGTTTTTTGTTTTGTTTTGTTTTTAAAGAACTGTTATTTGAAGCCACTGAATTTTGGCTGATTTATTGCACAATAATATGGTGAAATCAGATAAGTAATCAAAACCAACCCTCACAAATTAAAAACAAAATAAAGGAGCTTAATTTTTTATCTTATTAATGGCATAACCACACATGGAAGACTAACCTCTAATAGCTCCAAGACATGAACCTATATGTCTCTGGAAAGATATAACCTAAAGACCAAATATACCCCAGGGGATCTTAAATTATATTCACTAGTATTATTGCTAGAGAAAATAGCTACGTTATTACTTTAAAATAATTATACACATGTGTACACATTCTACACTCTACCTATATTCTCGCATACATATGTGTTAGAATAAAGCCAACACTTAATAATGACAATGTCTTGAGACCTTACAGGAGTGAGCGTTTTTTTGGTTTAGTTTAAGAGAAGGGATAAGCTGGGTATGTGTGTGGGATTTCAAGCACACCTGTAGGTCCAGGACTGACTGGTGGATGAAGGAGTATCAGGAGAGGTTCTGAGGATGAGACTCGGTCCTCACATCTGGCAGTGAGCCCTTTTCCAATGAGCCACCTCCCCAGCCCCTCACCATTCCACATTTCTCCTTTGGCATGTATCTAGAATTCTTGTCACTGAGCACCTGCTGCTCCTGTGAGCGCAGGCCCTGCAGACCCAGAGACTGGGGTACCTAAGGAAGGCCAGCAGGGATAGAGCAGGGTGCACAAGTGGTTCCTCTGCAGTGCACAGGGGACTGTGGCCAGGGTAAAGGGGTGCTGGCCTCTCCAATCTGACTTTGACTCTCCCTCTCTCCTCAGCTGGCAACTCTCCAAACATCAGCTAGCAAGGCCTTGGCTGTGAAACTCTAACACTGGCCATTCAAGGTCAGATGTAGGGCTAGAGAATGTCGACTCACAAGGACACGGGAGAGGGATATGCCCTCAGAGGATGACTCCTGAAACAAACACTGCCTTAGTTCTTACCCTCGCTCTCCAGTAGAACAGAGTCAGGATCTGAAAACCTCACTAAGGTGCAAAGAATTTCCTTGCATACGCAGAGCAGACATGACAGGACCTATGCAGGCTCCCACAGATGCACACCTGGGTTCCACGTTTCCAAGATGGGGGGTCACTCAGCCTTCGTGCAGAGATGGCCTGCAAGACGCTAGACAGCCATGGGGACAGCTTCCATGAAGATCTCAGAAAGGCAGAAAAAGATTTTCTACTGCTTGCATGAGTGAAGGCTCTGATCCTCAGACTCTGTCATTCATAAGCCATGTGACATGCTAAGCCAGGACCCTGGTCTCCGAGTCTCCCTGACTTCAGAGTACTGAGCCTTGGGCATGTCAGCCTAGGTAGGCAACTGTCCCCAAAGGAGCTGCAAGTCTCAAAATCAGAGAAGACCAGACTGAGGAATTGTGAGAACATGGCAGGTAGGGAGGCTCATAACAGATACCTGTAAAACCTCTGAGTGGAGGACCTGCCAACAAGAAATATAAGGAAATCCACTTCAAGTAACCAGAAACAGGGTTTCCCAACAGAGGGGTCTGCTGAGAAAGACCACTTCAGCGTTCATTGAGGGCAGAGCTCTGCCCAGGAGATAACAGCAGCCATTCTAGCAACTGTTAGGGGCCGGGCTAGAGGCAGACACATTATCTGCTGAAGCCAAACCATATTCCTAAAGGATCGCCCTCACCTACTGGACCTTGACACTGAGAAAGTCTGGCCTAAGCCCACAGAAGCCCGGGGCAGCTCTTCCCACTAAAATGACGGTGTCCACCCCACTGTCCAACTGCACGAGTGCAGCAGACCAAACTAGCCCCTTCTGGGCTCGCCTTCCCTGAGCCAACCTCCCCTCTCACAGTTTTGCCCAACTCCAGCTCCCCCTGGCAATCAGAGGCACATAGACCATTGCCAGAGCATCCGCAATGGTGAGAGAGATGCTCAGGGGATGAGGGGGCCCAGAGCAGGGAGCAGGGAGCTCTGCTGGCTAGGTTTTGCTTGCATCTTTGTTACCAGAGCATGGAGGCCAGGGACTTTCCAAGCAGCCAGCGAACCTCCACCTGGCTCCAGGCTTGACTTCCTTTGTCCATTCTAGGAAGTTTCTAGAACATAGTAAATGAGCCACTCTCCATTTACAGCTGCTTTTAATTCCCCTGAAGGATATACATTGTGCTTTTCGTTTATCATCTTGTTTTGTCTGAGACAGGGTCTTATTCTGTATCTCAGGCTGATATACTATTTAACACGTGCTGGCCCGGAATGCAGAGTGACCTTTCTTTTTTTTTTTTTTTTTTTTTTTGAGACAGGGTTTCTCTGTAGTCTTGGCTGTCCTGGAACTCAACTGTAGACCAGGCTGGTCTCGAACTCAGAAATCCGCCTGCCTCTGCCTCCCGAGTGCTGGGATTAAAGGCGTGCGCCACCACGCCGGGCTCCAGAGTGACCTTTCTACCTCAGCCTCCTGGATGCTGGGATTACAGGTGTGAGCCCCATGGCCAGTTTGTGACCTTGATGTCTATTCTCAGTGGGGCTGAAGAACAGTGGAAATTATCCCCTCCCTTTTTATTCAACTTAGAGGTCAAATGTCAAGGGTGAATGAGGCTTTGGAAATTATCGGGTTAAACCCTTCATTTTAGGGAAACGAGACTGAAAACTTAGGGGCCTGGGAGTGGGTCAGTGGTGGAGCCCTTACCAAGCATGAGCCTCAGAAGCTCAAAAATAAACCAAGAATATCCTAAAGATCTCCTCCGTGTGTATACTCAGTGTGGTGTCTGGGGCAACATCAAATGATCAAACCCTGGCTTTCTGCTCGGCATTCAGGAGGCCCACTCATCTGCACCCCACACTGTCCTTTATCCAAATGTCCTACTTCCTGATCCTTTTGCCTCCCCACAGCCCTCCCCATCCTCATGCTAAATTTTCCATCTTCTCTGAGCAGGAGGAAGGGAAATGACACGGCTCTCCAGCTGTGCTCAGTGTAAGGCATTTGGGTTTGCTAACGTCTGCTTGCTAGCTGTTCTGAAACGCTCATCTTAGGTCTTTGGAGCTCCCAACAGAATAAGCTAATGTTTTGAATGTGTTTTGTAAGCTGTAAAGCACTATACAAATATATGTTCTACTATTTTAGGATATGGAATAATACAATCCCTTCAAATTGTGCTTTTGATTATCCTACCTCCGTGAGACAAAGAGAAGCAGAGGCGAGAAGGACAAGAAGGAAGAGGAAAGAGAGGGCAGAGATCTGGGCATGTCTGTCTGTCCCTCCTCAGACCACGAGTCCATCGAGGGCGGAGCGCACTCATTCTATGCTATTCCTCTGTTCTCACGGCTCACCAAGGATAGGCTCAATGAATGGTTCCTTTAAAACCCTCTACTCTAGGCATGGTGCTTATGGTCCCACCACTCAGAAGACTTAGGCAAGAAGACTAAAAACGAGTCTTGGCTACACAGTGAGACAAATGAAACAACGCTGAGGTGGGCACATAGCCCAGATGTAGAGCATCCACCCAGTGTGCATGAAGCCGTGGGTTCGATTCTCAGCACTGCATAGAAAGGCATGGGGGGAGTAGAGGTGGAAGATCACAACTCCAAAATTATCCTCAGCTACAAGGGGAGCTTGAGGTCACCCTGAGCTACCTGGGATCCTGTCTCAAACAGGAAAAAATTTACCTGTGGACTGAGGATTTAGCTCAGCAAGAGGGCACCTGCCTAGGATGTATGAGGCATAGGGCACCTGCCTAGGATGTATGAGGCCCTGCGTTCAGCTACAAGCATCAAAATATGTAAGGAATAAATTTTAAGTTAATAAAACCACTTCTATTTCACTGAGAAAAAAAGCCCAAAGGTTCTCACATATAAAATATACAGAAGAGGAGAGTGCAGAGACTTTGGCCAAGAGATAAACAACTCTAAGTTAGCCAGAAAGAATAAATTAATCACAACATTATATTCTTGAAAAAGCACTGAGCAGATTTCAACTATTTTTCACCACAAGAAAATAAGTATGTGAGTGACTAAACACACTAATTATTTTTCTATGTTTTAAAGCATCACGTGGTATATAATAAATAATGTTAATTGAAAAGCCTGGTATAATGGCACATGCCCAGAACACTAGCACTGGGAGGACGAAGCAAAGGGGAGGGTCACAAGTTCAAGCCAGCATGGGCCATATGTGACCTCCCTCCCACCCCACCCTCCAAAAACCTTTAGATCAGGGAGTAGAGTGCTTGCCACAGAAACATGACCTCCATTTGAACCCCAAGAACAAACAAAACCCCAGATGTGGTGGTAGGAGTCTGTTATTGTGGTGGTCCTACAATGAGAAGGGGGCTAGCCCGACTTAGATGGCCATGGACAGGAATGGTATAGGCCACTTCCTGTTTTTCCAGAGGAGCAGAGTTTGATTTTCAGCATCCATGTTGGGCGGCAGCTTACAACTTCTATAACTGCAGCTCCGGGGGTGTCCGTGCCTCCTGCCTCCTCAGGTGTTGACATTCACAAATCCTCATACAGACACATGCATACACATAAGTAAAACCAAAGTATTTTAAAAGGGTCAAGAGAGCTGGATATAATGGCACAAATCTTTATTACCAGGACTCAGGAGGCAGAGGCAGGCAGATCTGAGTTCAAAGCCAACCTGGTCTATACAGAAAGTTTTTAAGACTCCCAGAACTATACAGAGACCCTGTGTCAAAAAGATAAGATAAGGCATGGTCGTGCACGCCTTTAATCCCAGCACTCGGGAGGCAGAAGCAGGTGGATTTCTGAGTTCGAGGCCAGCCTGGTCTACAAAGTGAGTTCCAGGACAGCCAGGACTATACAGAGAAACCCTGTCTCAAAAAAAAAAAAAAAAAAAAAAAAAAAAAACCACACCAAAAAAACAAAAAGATAAGATAAAAGGGTATGTAGGGCTACCGTGATTGTTCAGTGGTTAAGAGCACTGGCTGCTCTTCCAGAGGACCAGGGTCCAATTCCCAAAACCCACATGGCAGCTCACAACCATCTATAACTCCAGTCCCAAGGGACCCAATGTCCTTTCTGGCCTTAGTGGCACCAGACATGCACATGTTGCATAGACTTACATGCAAGCAAGCACCCATATGCATAAAATAAAATAATTTAAGAAATTGAAAGAGAGGGAGAGACCTTGCCTCAAAATGGTAGGTAAGGTCTAACTAACACCTGTGGCTTTCCTCTTTTCTACATATGTACCACCCAATGCTCTCTCTCTTACCTCTGTCTCTGTTTTCTGTCTGTCCCTGTCTGCCTGTCTCTCTCTCACACACACTCTCTCTCTCTCTCTCTCACACACACACACACACACACACACACACACACACACACATTACATGCACACACACACATACAGGTAGTCCCTTGCTAATGCCCACATACACAGCAATATACCAATGTGACTACTGAAAAGTGTCCTTATCTTCCCTCTTTTCCAAATCGCCCACATTCTGCAGTAATTATTCAGCATCCTTGTGAGAGTTATTTCCTTCCTAGGCCAGCATCACTCCTGGGTAGGACAGACTTCTCAGGAGCTACTAGACAAGCCAATAGCGCCCTTTGATCCCCTCTGTATGTGAGACTGGGTCTCAGAAACCACTCCTACTTCCTCCCAGCGTCGTCACCCTTGGCTCTGACATCAGAACCACCTGCTCTGGGCCAGGCTTCTGCAGGCACTTCTGGATTTGAGCCTGAAAAGGACTTAAAAGGTTCTAGGGTGCCTCTAAGTAAGTTTCTTGTTAGAAGGAAGTGAGGGTCAGCAGGTAGAGACCCTTCTTGACAAGAGCCCGCATTAGAACCGTGCGTGCGTAAAAGCAAAGCCTGGGAAGGAAACATCCTAGCACCCTGCTGGGCCCCAGAATGCAATTCGGATGAACGAAGGCGCATGCGCACCAGCCTCAGCTGCTCAGTCCTAAGTATAAGCTAGACAGGAAGAATAATGCCGCGAGTATGAGCTGAGGATAGTGGTTGAGCATCACTTGCCTAGCCCTGCATGCACAAGGCCTTGGGGGGGGGGGAGGAGAGAGAGAGAGAGAGAGAGAGAGAGAGAGAGAGAGAGAGAGAGAGAGAGAGAGAGAGAGAGAGAGAGAGANAAAGAACAGGCTGTTGGGCTGCATGTTTAGCTGAAGACAGAGTGCCTGGCCAGCATTTCTGAGGCCCTGGGTTTGATTCCTAGCATGCCTTTCCTGGGAGGAAAGAAATACCTACTCAGCTATGATGGTGGCGTCATGGTTACGTTTATTCGGAGCTCATTTCTTGGAAGGAGACAGTGAGATGCTGGTGATGGGGTGCAGGACTGTCTGGAATTTGTCTTGGGAGGTGAACGAAACTTGATTGGCTGAGTTGAGCCTGTGTCTGTGTAACTGGAACCTGAGGCGTTAGTGGACGACCCCCTCTGTAGCTACATATGCTGAAATGTTCCACAGTCATCTTGTTTTGTTTGTTTGCTTGCTTGCTTGCTTGTTTAAATAGCCTGTCTTCTCCTAATATCTCCTCTAGAAAAAAAAAATTAACTCAGAGCCAGGCTTGGTCACTCACACCTGTCGTCCCAGCGCTTATAAAGCAGAGGCAGGCAGGGCAGCCCTAGTCCAAGGCCATCCTGGGTTATGTATGTGGTGAATTCCAGGCTAGCTCAGGCTGCAGAATAAGACTCTGTCTCCAAAAATAAAATAAAATAAAATAAAATAAAATAAAATAAAATAAAATAAAATAACAAACCACTGCCAGCATCCTGACAGCCCCACTCGTGCTGGGGACAATGTTACCAAAGCTGCCCTCTCCAGGTAAGATTGACAATGTCACTATTCTAAAGGAAGGTCACTTTAATTCATACCTGTACTCTCAGAAAACTCAGCCACTGGGGCCAGACAAGGCTTCTAAATGACAAATGACAGTTATTTCCAAACCTGGCAATTCCGCCTATCGTTCTGCCTTCACAGGTTCACCGTAGACTGCTAGTCCATGGCTAGCAGCTAATGCGGTGGACCTGGATTCAGACACTATGCCTGACGAATCCGTTTTGAGAAAAGAACTCCACGTGGTTCGTGGGCACTCTCACCTATCCAGCAAATGACCAGGGTCTCTGTTGTGTTTGCCTTAAGACTTCTCCACCTCGTATGAACTAAAAGGGAGCTGTGACTTTAGATGGGCATTAAAGAGAGATGTCTCAGCTGGCTTGTCCCCATCTCTCTCCCCGTCTCTTGCATTCAGTCTCACTCTGCTCACTGTCTCTGCCAAGGAAGACCACATTCCTCTTCCCGCCCCTACCCCTGAATTCCAGTAATTTTTCCATAAGGCTTTGTGTGCCTCCCTCCCTTGAAATGAAAATGTGTCTTTCTAATCTTCCTACTTGGAAACCCTTCCATACGCAGACACTAGGCTGCCCAGCCTTTCCTAGAGATTAGCCACGATTTGGCTCTTCAAGGGGACCTAACCAGCCAGACTGAGTGCTTGTGGGTAGGGACCTAATGGGTTTTCCTCCATACTGTCCATGTAGCCAAATCCAGTGCTTGTTCTCAGTAGCTAAGATACATCAGCTAATTTATTGAAGATCAATTTGCACATGACAAAACATTTACAAGTTCTTTCAGCTGCCGCTGGTTTAGGTGGACCCGCTGTGCAATTTTAAAGAAGTTTGCTTAAGATTTATTTGTGTGTGTGAATGTGCCTAAATCATAGATGTGCGCAGTTGGGGGAGGAGGTGTGTTCACCTTGTCCACACAGGGAGATGCCAAAGGAAGGTCCCGAGGGTCCTCTTCAACATTCTACACTTGTCCCCTTTGAAGCTGGGGCTCTCCTCTTCTCAGAGAGGCTGAAGCCAGCTAGTCTTAGTGACCCTCCTGTCCCCCACTCTGCACTGGGGGGCAGGTTTTCATGCAATGCCCAGTTATATGATGCTAGAATCCAAGCTCAGGTCCTCATGATTGTGTAGCAAGCTCTCTTCACCACGGAACCATCTCTCCCTCCCTGCTTTGTGCACGTTTTTTTAAGTTTTATTTTTATGTGTATGGATGTTTTGCTTGTGTATATGTCTATGAGTCGTGTATGCCTGGTGTCCATAGAGGCCAGAATCGAGTGTCAGATCCCCTGGAACTGAAGTTATGGATGGCTGCCACCCAACGTGTGGATGTCAGGAATTGAATCCAGGTCCTCTAAAAGAATAGTCAGGCCAAGCGTGGTGGTGCACGCCTTTAATCCCAGCACTCGGGAGGCAGAGGCAGGCGGATTTCTGAGTTCGAGGCCAGCCTGGTCTACAGAGTGAGTCCCAGGACAGCCAGGGCTACACAGAGAAACCCTGTCTCAAAAAACCAAAATATAAATACATAAATAAATAAATAAATAAATAAATAAAGAGTAGTCAGTGCTCTTAACTGTTGAACCATCTCTCCAGTACTTAATGAGCAGGTTTTGTTCTGTTTTGTGGTAGAACTGGGACTTGAACCCAGGGCCTCACAGGTGCTGACTAAGCATTCTGCCACAGTACTACCTCCCAGCTCCTTACTTTCTCAGGTTCTTACAAGGTCTGGCCTTAACCTGGTGGCATGTCATGGATACATGCACAGGTAAAACTGCACCATCTGTGCCCTTACTGCACATTGCTACATCACTGTGAATGAGTGAGTGAGTGAGTGAGTGAGTGAGTGAAGCCTGTTCCTTCCCCTGACAGGATGCAGCCCCTACCAAGTCACTTAGCTTTGAAAGCAGAGTCTGAGACAGAGACGAGCTTCCTTCCATCTGTCTCCTGAGGAGAAGCAGAGCTGATAAAACTACATGAGGTGAACCTGAGACCAGAGACAGAAAATCCTTCCTTGTGAAGCTCTGCAGTGCCCAAGGCTCTGCCGTCATCCCTGGAGTCCCAGAGACAGCATCACTATGGGTGTGGCAGCACCTATGCTCACTGAATTCAAGTCAGGCTCCTCAGCCTTGAACGCTGAAGCCGCCCCCTCACAGAGCCCAAGTCAGCTCAGCAGGAGGATGAAAAGAACGAACTCAGCTTGAGGTGATGAGAGGTGCAGTGACAATCAGAGAGAACCAGGACTCCAGTCCCTAGGAACCTCGCTTCTGATCCCGTAGGGGGTTAGAACATTAATCACACCTTTTGGCCCCTTCCCCAATACTATAAGGTTTCTGGCTGCTATAAAATTCAAGATCTTGTTGGAAACAAATATATCCCTGTGCAATGCTCTTTGCTGAATGCCTGGGGCACATGCCACGGGGCTTTTTCTCCATCAATGGGCCAATCTGTTCATCGGCATCTCAGAACAGAACATGCTAAATTTGGTATCAGGTACCTGAGATGCACTGGTGAGAGGAACTAGAAGCCATTCCGACTCTGGGGGAGAGACAGACAGACAGACAGAAGTGGCTGACTGCTTAGCTGAGATGCAGTTATAAGCTGACCAGGAGCTAGAAGAGGACCACAAGGATCCTCAGTCATCAGTGTCACTAACAAATCAGCTCACCTCCGGAGCCTCAAAACTGAAGGACCTCAGGAACACACACACACACACACACACACACACACACACACACACACACACACGGGCCAGTGTGTGAGCCCTACCCACAGCTGGCAAAATGTGTTGTGACTGCAAAATCCAGCAATAGTTCATGGTTTCTGCATGACGGCAGTGGCTAGGTCTGCCCTGAGGCAGGATTTATAGGTAGAACACAAATGGAACACCGAGGCATGTGAGCAGTATACAGCAGCAGCCTCTGTCCTGTCCCCCTAATCCACCAGGTCTTTCCAAAATTCCATATGCTTGCCTCTGCAATGTCGGATAAACAACTAGTAGAGCCGCCAGTTTGGTTATCCGGAAGGGAGATGGTAAATTCTCTATATAACAACGAGGTGGTTTTCCATTCAGCTGTAGCTTTTCCTTGAAGGGAGAGAACCGAAGCTTGGCCAGCCTCTTTCTCAAGCTAAAACCCAAACAAGCATCTCAACACACAGCAAGATGGGCAGTGCGTCCAGGGCTAAGAGCTGCGTGCTACTCAACTGCATTACTGTAATAGCAAATGTAAAACGGGCCAGTTCCACCTCTAAAAGCTACGTTCATGGGCTGGCCTGTTTGAGATGGCTTCAGGCTACTGACATCTCTGCATCACTGTGAGTTATCTAAGAAAAGACTCCTGAAGAAATAAACACAGGAGGCACAGTTGGGCATCTGAAAAAGCAAACATTCTTCTTCCTTGGAGTTTCTGTGTACCGGAAAAGGTACATAGATATTGGCAGCTTCGAATGGAGATAGAAGAACCTCTCCCCCCAAGGGGGAACGCTACTCCCCAGGCTCAACTGGTGTAAAAATAACGTCTTCCGTTTTACCCTGTCATCTCTTAGAAGTCTTGAGTCGGCTGACACAGACCAACATTCACATCCTCTGCTTTCCGTACCACTTGTTTTGCAGAATCTGGGTTTGGCAAACCCTGAAACAAGCTGGACTCAAAAATATTTGGCCAGATCTATTTGGTTTCAACCAGTCTATGTGGATTTTGGCTTTCCCCCTGGCTGGAGGTGTTGAGCTAAATCATTAAGCCATGAGTTCATATCTGGTGGGAGGTAATTCAATAGCGTTTTCTGCCTCACCTGAAAGTGTTCACGAACCCTTGACGAAAGCACATGACTGTGAGTATTACTGGCCCTGATAGTATCCAGTGGGCAATTTTCCTTTCCTCAAAGACAGTGACAGGCACAAAATGCTTGAAGAAAGCAAAGGACCAAGTTTATGGCTCAACTATTTCCATCTTTCCCTATTCCTAGCAGTGACACTTATCTTCCCTGACAGCCACTCCCATTGTGCTCTTTCTCGACCCAACACAATGGACATATGCAGACGCTGGCAGACAGAGAGGATGTCTTCCATGCCATTGCTCCCCTGTGCAGAGGGACCAGAGACTAAGGTTACATAAGCCCCTCCTGAGCTGTTGGGCCCCTGCGCTATGGGGAAGAGAATTGGGGGATTGTGACGAAGTCACGGTCTGCAGGCCCTGACTAACCCTGTACTCACCATCCTGTCCTGTCAAGGCGGGGCGGCTGGAAAACCTAGGGTCGCCCACCTTGACCACCCAGCTCACGCCAATCTGGCAGGATTCGCAGTGCAGGCAGACCCGAACCTGCTGTCCACCAGATCGTGGGATTCCAGGCCCCGGCCCCAGATTCGGACCACAGCTCCCTGCCCCCCAGGATCCCAGACGCGCGCTCTTACCTGCCCGGGCCGGGGCCGGGGCCAAGGCCGGGGACCGGACCGAGACCAGGGGTCGGGGGTCCCGCCGCTCGCGCAGCGCCAGCCACGGGGAGCTGTCCGCCGCCAGCTAGTGCTGAAGGCGGCTTCCCTGCTCCGGGGCCCGGACCCAGACCAGAGCCTCCGGGCGGCAGCGGCCCTTCGCCCGCGCCGCCTTCCAGGCTGGCCTCGTTGCCCATGGTGGGCAGGCGGGCGGGCGGGGTCGGGGTCGCACTGCGCCCGGGCCGGCGGCTCCCGGGCGGCGCTCACACTCTCCGCTCCACCGCAGCTGCCGCCATCTCCCAGCTCGGCTCGCACAGCCGCCTGCTGCTGCGCATGCGCGTCGCGCGCGCCCCTGCCCTGCACACGCCCCCCCTCCTCCCCGCGCGCGCTCACGCCAGCCCGCGAAGACTCGTGTCCACGCACCAGCCTCGGGGTCGCCGGGAAAAGGCCTCCGGAACCCGCGCATGCGCCCTCCGCAGCCAACGCGGCCGGCGGGTGTTGAATGAAGGCCGGCGGCCTCAGGTGGCTGCGTTCTGCTGGACCACTTTGGAGGTTCACTAGACCTAAGAAGCGACCTCAGAGCCAGGAGTATGTAATGCCAGTCCATAGGAGATTGAGGCAGGAAAATCAAGGTCATCCTCAGGTACCTAGTGAGTTCGAGGCCAGCCTACTCCAAACCATTTTAAAAGAAACGGGGCCAGCAAAAGGGATCGATAGGTAAAGATGCTTGCTCCAAGTTTGACGCTGTGAGTTAGGAGCCCACATGGTGAAAGGAGAGGACCGACTTCCACACATTGTCTTCTGCTCTCCACATCTTCCCATACCGTCAGCTATACACATACACAAATAAAAATGTCTTCCGTTAAAATATAGTCTAGAGAGATGAATTAGCAGTTAAGAACTTTTATTGTAGTCGGACTTGGTGGTGCACGCCTTTAATCCCAAGATTTGGGAGGCAGAAGCAGGCGGATCTCTGAGTTCGAGGCCATCCCGCTCTGAAAGAGACCAGGAGAACCAAACTACACAGAGAAATGCTGCCATAAATAAATAAATAAATAAATAAATAAATAAATAAATAAATAAATTGGCATGATTTTTTTAAAAGGGAGAGAGAAGAAAGAGAGGGAGGGAGGGAAAGGAAAAAGAGAGATAGATGAAAAGAAAGGCAGGGGAAAGTGCAACAAGGTGGCATAGCGCTGTCCATGGCCTGAAATCTGGCACTTTCTATCTATAAGGACCAGACATTGTGGTGCACACCTTTCTTCTGAGCACGTGGGAGCAGAGGCAGGTAGATCTCTGTGAGACTTCAGGCTTGTCTATATAGCATGTTCCAGGGCAAGCTATTGTGAGATATAGCAGGAGGCTGGCCTGGTGGGTAAAGCATAGAACAGGCCTCGGTGAAGGACTCCGAGTGTGGCTTGCAGGATGCTGATGAATGGGAGTCTGTTCAGAGGTGTAAAGCGATTGAGATGTTGGGGCCAGACCGTCAGGGGCTGGATATTGCTGTGGGAAAAACCATCCAAATAGTGAGAATCATCTGGGATTCATACTGAGGCTGAGTCCAATAGGCCCGGAGTCTCAGGGAGCACCCCGGGGAGAGAGGGTGTACAGAGTCAGGTGAAATTGGGGCCAGAGAAGAGAAGTTATTGGTGGCCTTCTGCTGTGGCCCTCAGGGACTGTCCAGAGGGTTATGAATTTCCCTCATTAGCCTGAGACCTTAGTAAACTTCCTCTTCCTCATTTGAAGGGAGAAAAGAAAGGCAAGACAACCAAAGCAGCATAGTAGTGCCTGGTACTACGTGGGGCCAGTGTCACTTTCTGTCCAAGTGTCACTTCCTTTGAGTGGAAGTGGGAGGCTGGCCTGGTAGGGACAGGCAGCAAAGTCCCCTGGCTCCTTACGCAGGCCTCAGATGTTCTCCTGAGAAACGATGTCTGTAAAATCCAGACTATATTCTAAACCATCTGTGACTTTAAATCATGGCTATGTAGGAGGGCTTAAGGAGGACTGCATTTCAGAAATCCATGTCATTCTCTTAATACTGAAGAATGCATTAAATATCAGAAGTTCTAACCTCTCATGTGGTAGTGGTGGCTTTTGTCTTTAATCCCAGCACTTTGGAGGCAGAGGCAGGCAGATCTCTGAGTTCTAGGCCAGCCTGGTCTAGACAGTGGGTTCCATGGCAGCCAAGGCTACACAGAGAAACCCTGCCTTGAAAAGCAAAAAAGTTCCAACCTGACTTGGGATAATCCAGGTGAACATCCATGGACAGGCCAGTGCTGTCTGTACAGGAACTGGACTTCAGCCCTTCCACCAAGCATCCAAAGCTGCTTTTTCCCAAACTTGGTAATGGGGCAGGTAAAAATGAGAAGGAATTCAGAGTCTCCTGACTTCCTGTTGTTTTCTGACATGTCTGCTGTGCTCTGGTTAAACTCCGGAGCCTGTCTGGAACTGAGGGAGGAGAGCCTTCCCTGTGGTGCCCTTGCTGTGCTCAAGAGTGTCTTCGTTTCATGTCTGATGACTACTTATGAACAGGCACCATGTGGATCAGTATCTCAGACTGGCTACTCCCAGTGGGACCTTGGACTCACCAAGCCCCTCGCTCCTCGTGTGCAAAGTTAGGATGGTAACAGGGCTTGTAATAAGGAGACTCTGAGGGTGAAGTCACTGGTCGGGGTGACACACAAGAATGAGAGTCCAGCACACACAGATGCTGCCATTTGCTCTCTTGGGGATTGGTGACACACAGGCAATACGGCTGGCCAGACTGTCCCATACTAGACTGTTTTAGCTTCAAAAACACCAGCTAGTGGGACATCTTAGGACCTCTACCTGGGGAGATAAAACATCTACTCACTCCAGATAGGGCACTAAAACCAGACAAAGTAGTAATGCCACCAAGATCCAAGCTGGCAAACCAATGAAATTATTGGACTCACCTACAGAGCATGCATGACCCCAAAGCACCCATCTCACAGAAAAGTGTCACACCCAACATGAATGACAACTTTCCCACAAATGCATAGATGGAGTCTCCCTTGTCCCCATCTTCAGATAACCTTCCATCCTTTATACATTTATACACCTCCCAAGACCACAAGCCACACACAATTAGAACAGAATTGTAAACAGCAGACGAGGAGGTGCAAAAGGGATGGCCTGGGATCTCAGGTGAGGGTCCTGGCCCTTGCTACTGTGAAGGAATGTCAACAGACACAGTCCTGAGGGGCTCTGGTGAACAGTCACACCTGCTTCTGTTGAAGATGGTGATCGCTATTGTGTTCAGAAGATGGTCTTCTACAATATGTGGGTTGGGCCAGGTAGAAGGGAGAAAGCACATCTTTTGTTTGTTTGTTTGTTTGTTTTGTTTTGTTTCTGTAGAAATCACAGAAGTTGTAGCTTTCCACAGTTTCAAGTCAACATGTCCCTAGTCCCTGGGGGAGCAATTAGCCCTACCCAGCCAGTAGGTTTGGGGAGCTGTTCTCCTCAGTGTAGATTCTTGGCTGCAAATAGACCTCTAGGGTCTTTGCTACCATGGTGACAAAGGGCATGCACAGAGGACCCAGGAGGACCTGGAAGTTCAGGTTAGTAATGCCCTTTCCTCTCTCAAAGTCAAACAATTCCCTTCCCTCTGAGGAGCATTCCCTGGAACACATCTTTCCTGTCCACTTCCACCCTCGTCTTTCATCCCAAGGGCAGCTACTGACCATAAGGCAGTACTAACCCCTGGTGGTCGAGGGCTCTTGGCTCAGCTAGACTTCTCGATGGAACAATCGTAGCTCACTGGCTTGCGCTCAGGGACTGATCCCTGCACTTGGTCTCCATAATGCTCTCAGCATTTTCTTACCCACACTTGCTAGAAGTTCTACCACGACGAAGAGGGCTGATAGAACTGGGTGGCCTTCACTCCCAAATTACCATTGTTAGGCTGCTGATCTGATAAGAACCAGGGAGAAGACAGAC
The DNA here is from genome assembly GCA_902729485.2 of Mus minutoides. Lineage (NCBI taxonomy): Eukaryota > Metazoa > Chordata > Mammalia > Rodentia > Muridae > Mus > Mus minutoides. The sequence goes on from LR749536.1 coordinate 2,330,055, forward strand.
TGCATTCAGTGTCTCATGGAGTGGGTGCTGGTGAACTGTCTTCACTCAAGAGAATTCACTTTGATTGAAGTGTATCTGGTAGTATTTCTCTGGAGGTTGAGCTGCTGTCCCTCCAGGGACAGCATGGACTCAAAGACTCTACAGGAGTTTTCCAGGGCCCCAAGCCTCCCTATCTGACTGTATCTTCCTATCACACCCAAAGGGAATGGGTGGATGGACATGCACAGGTTTGCTTCTTCAGCCTGTACCCTGAGACATTTGCTAAGGAGTTGAGGAAAGGCAGGAGTTATGGCTCATGCCTGTGGTCCTGGATCTTACCGGTGGAGGTGGGGCAGGAGGAAGGAAAGATTAAAAGCCTGCCTGAGCGATACAACAACTTTGCTGAAGAGATGGTTCAGCAGTCAAGAGCACTGGCTGTTCTTCCAAAGCAGCATTTCTCAACCTGTGGGTCGGCACCCCGCTGGGAAACCATCATCTCCAAAAATATTTACATTGTGATTCATAACAGCAGCAAAATTACAGTTATGAAGCAGCAGAGACATGATTTTATGGTTGGAGGTCACCACAGCATGAAGAACGGTATTAAGGGGGTCTCAGCATTAGAAAGGTTGAGATCCACTGTTCTGGAGTGATCCAAGTTCAATTTCTAGCACCCACATGATAGTTCAAATTTACCTATAATTTCATTTCCAGGAGATCTGACACTGTCTTCTGGCCCCCACAGGCATCAGGCACACATGATCAGGTGCACAGGCCTGTGGTGCACCCAGCACATTAAAAAAAAAAAAAGTGGCCGGGCGTGGTGGCGCACGCCTTTGATCTCAGCACTCGGGAGGCAGAGGCAGGTGGATTTCTGAGTTCGAGGCCAGCCTGGTCTACAAAGTGAGTTCCAGGACAGCCAGGGCTATACAGAGAAACCCTGTCTCGAAAAACCAAAAAAAAAAAAAAGTATACCAGGGTAAAGAAGACACTTTGCAGGCAAGAAAAGGAGACAGGGCAGAGGAGGTGGCTTGGTCACACAGGCATGAGAATCTGAGCGTGGATCTCCGGCATATAAAAACATGGGCATGTGGTGTACCAGTAGTCCCATAAATAAGACTCCATGGGGTTCCATGGCCAAATAACCAAACAATTCCAGGTACAGTGAGAGATCCTGTCTAAAAACAAAAACAAAAACAAAAACAAGAACAAGGTAGAGAACAATCGAGAACAACACCTAATGTCAACCCCAGCCTTCCACATGCGCACAGGAATCAGTGTGTGGGCAGTGCCCCACACACACATGCACACAGGAATCGGTGCATGTGCAGCCACACATACACCCTTCTACATGCACACACATGCACACAGGAATCAGTGCATGTGCAGCCACACATACACCCTTCTACATGCACACACATGCACACAGGAATCAGTGCATGTGCAGCTTTACACACACCCTTCCACATGCACACACATGCACACACATGCACACAGGAATCAGTGCATGTACAGCCACACATACACACACATGCACACAGGCACCCAGCAAGCAGTGCATGTGAAATTCCCTTCCTGCTACAGCCAAAAAAAAAAAAAGAGGAGAAAGGAGTTGGCAATAGAAAAGAGGTGGGTGAGAAGGGGTGGCTTGCCTGGGAGATGGCTCAGAGGTGGAAACGCTTCTTACGGAGCAGCTCAAGGACCTCAGTTCAGACCCCTGGCAGCCACATAAATGCCAGGTGGGAGTGATAGCCTGCCTGCAATTCCAGCCTGAGAGGTGGAGACGGAGGATCCCCAGACCACGCTGGCTAGCAAAACTAACCATAGCGTCAAGCTCTGGGTTTGACTGATAGACCCTGCCTCTGTCACTGGGTTGGGAGGGTGACTGAAGAAGATTCTAAGCATCAACCTCAGGACTCCACAGGAGCACACACATGACATGCACACACACATGTATGCACAACACACACAATGGAAAAAAGGCCAGGAGAGATGGCTCAGCTGTTAAAAGCACATACTGTTCTTCCAGAGAACCTAAATCTAGGTCCCTCATCCTTGTCAATCGGCTCAAAAGCACCTTTGCTCCAGCTCCAGGGGACCCAGTGCCTCGACCTCTTCGGGCCTAAACTCAGGCACACACATCCCAGCACAAGCACATGCCTGCCCATACAGATAATGAAGACTTACAAAAATACAAAAATCAGCCGGGCGTGGTGGCACACACCTTTAATCCCAGCACTCAGGAGGCAGAGGAAGGAGGATTTCTGAGTTCGAGGCCAGCCTGGTCTACAGAGTGAGTTCCAGGACAGCCAGGGCTATACAGAGAAACCCTGTCTCAAAAAACAAAACAAAAAAACAAACAAAAAAAAATCAAATTTTTAATTGAAAAATGATTTAAAATGAGCCCTTAGCTGGGTGGTGGTGGCACATCCTTTAATCCCAGCACTTGAGAGGGAGAGGCAGGCTGATACTCTTTATGTAAGAGGTCTACATAGAGTACTAGAGCAACACAGAGAAACCCTATCTCCAAAACCAAAAACTAAAATCAAAACCAAAACCAAAACTAAGCCTTTAAACTCGGCATTCAGAAGACAGAGTCCAAAGGATCTCTTCAAGTTCCAGGACTCCCAGGACTACCTACAACCTTGTCTCAAAAATTAAAAAAAAAAAAAAAAAAAAACTAACTCCAAGCCTAGGGGATCCGACGCCCTCTTCTGGCCTCCTCGGGCACTGCATGAATGTGATGTCTAGACATATATTCAAGCAAACACTCATACATGTAAGAAATATATAAAACAATAAAATGGAAAAAGAAAAATATATATACATACAAAAAAAAGAATGGCTGAAGACATTTTTGGATGTTGAGATGCCATAGACACTTTGGGCTTTCAGAGAGCCTGGGAGACCTCAGGGTTATTGCCAGGACTTTAACCCCCTTTCTGCCTCCATCCCCACTGTTTGTCATATTGCCCAAAGAGATGCAACTCCAGCCCCCACTTCTCCCCTGGGTGAGAGAGACAGAAACAGAACTGAAAGGGAGAGAAGGAATCTTCTAGAGAAGATTGCCCTCCAGGCTGGCACCACCCATAGACAGGAAATCAGGCACTCCCCAGGTAGGCAGGAGTCTGCAAAGAGAATTTATCCTGTCCTGCCCAAGTCCACGGTCCCTACTCCCCTCATTCCCTACTGGCCTAAACAAACTCAATTTCATACTATAGTTTTCAGCTGGCCATGGTTCCTGAAAGAACAGGAAAAAGAATAAGCCTGGAAAGTATAGAATTCACTGAATGCTTTGCCCATGTAGAACCTTTCCAGCTGCAGTGTGTAAATCTTTACTTGCATTATAAAGAGGCAGTTTGAAAAAAAAAAAAAACAAATCATCAGAAATATTTGCCACTAGCGTAACCCCACCGCCCCTGCATATCGCTGCCAAGACAGCTAATTAAGCCCCATTGCTATTAGAGTTACACACATTCGAAGGCTTGTTGTGACAAGAAAAAATAAGGAAGCCGTGGTTTCTACAAGTTGTAAGCGGCTGAGTCAAAACATGCTGCTCTGTTGGCCCCTCTGCACCCCCCACCCTTGCGGGTCTCTGGGATGGATCCGTCTGTCTCCCTGTTGTACACCACGTTCATTCTCTTCTATCTCCCTGATGTACACCACGTTCATTCTCTTCCAATTCCTGCTCTTCTACTCCTCAGTGTCAGGCCAGAGAGGCCCACGGGAGCCATCCTTCAGGAGCTTTGTTTGTAGGAGAAAGACAGACATACAAATTGTTACTGATAAACGACAGGAAACGCCCAGCCTGAAGCTCCAGTTTGAATTCTCTCCCCGAGAATCTCTATGTACTGCCCTTCACCCACCTTCGTTCCCCAGATTGGGGAGGGCAGGCCCCAGTGAGGAGTCGCATCCTCACACATCCCCTGAGTACCAGTAAGACAACAGAGGCTCAAACATGTCTCATTGTAGGGGAAAGAGACAGCCTCTCTACCATACTGTTCTGCCTGTATTCAGGGAAGTCCATCAAGAGGGTCCCCGCTCACCTCCCCTACTCTTTCCTAATACAAACCCAAGGACATTACTGGAACTAACCCTTTGCTACATGGGACCTCTGACTGTAGGATAAAGCCATTTCCTTCACTGAGTTCCATCTGCGTTCTAATCAGGGTGGTTGGGTTGCCCTGTCATCTTTACTGATGTCTTAGGAACTGTCTGGCTTCTTAGGAAGCTCCCCGGAACTGTCAGAAAAGCTTCTGTCCTTTCAGGATGGAAGGGGAGAATAAGGCCAAGGACTGAAGTCACTGAGAGCAAAACCAAACCCCAGGGCAGGACAAAAGATTATAAGACCTTCGTGGCAAAGATGCCCTAGTCTCTGCCAAGATGGATGGTTTCAGTCAGTTAAACTTGACTGTTGTTTTGAGTTAGGTTCTAGAGATACAGCAGAGAGTCGAAACTGTTGAAACCACTATGTCTTCAGCTTGTGATCTCCAAGTCTGGCCTTTGCCAGTCTGCTGCTCAAACCCAATGCACTTGCTTCCTGGCCCTCGGTGCCGTACCACTGCCCTGACCTGCAGTAGTGAGTTTAAGCATAGTATCACCAGACAGTGAGGGCTGACACTACCCTCGGACACTGAGATTGTCTGAGGAGACACTGCCCTGGCTGCCCCAGGATCTGGGCTGGGTGGGAGCAGGTATCAGTTGGGCAGCAACATCTGGGTTACCGTTACTATTTCTGTATTGCTAACCCCTCCAGCTGGGAGGCCTGGGGTAAGCAGCAGCTTTCCGGGAAGGCAGTCTTTCTGACAAAGAGCTGACAGTGCAGACTAAGAATTCCAAGTAACAACAACAAAAAATCAAAAACAACAATAATTCCAAGTAACTCTTGGGCAAAGGACAGGCTCCATCCATCTGCTGTAAGCAGAAAGGCCGAGTGTGCAATTGAATTGCCTTCCCCATCTTTATTAATACTAATTCCATACGGGCTCATCCCTGCCCATTCCCAAGGCTGCTCCAAGAACCCTAGCCCTCCCTGAGCCTGAATCTCTCTGAGGAGGCTGGAGTTCCAGGAGTGTGCGGCCTCAGGACCCAAAGCAGGGTTGTGGGGAATAATTATCATAGAGGTGAGGCCCAGGGACTCACAGTCAGCACTTCCTCAAGCTCTCTTTTGCACTACATTCCCTTTAGTCTTAATTGTTTGTTTTGAAACAAGCTCTCCGTATGTACCCCTGGCTGTCCTGGAACTTGTTATGTAGACCAGGCTGGCCTCAAAGTCACAGGCAAAGTCACGTGTCTTGGCCTCCTAAATTCTGGGGTTGAATATATGTACCACTGTAGAGCAGGGAAACCTTAAACTTCTCCTGCATTCACCTCTGCAATGCTGGGGTTGCTGGTCTTCCAAGGCACATCTGGTTTGTGTGGTGCTAGGGATGGAACCCAGGGCTTTATGCATGTTGGGCAAACACTACAAACTGAGCTGCACCCCTGCCCTCACTCTAAGCATACACTAGACACAGGAAAACCAAGTATTCTCATCTCATCCCAACACACACACACTCACAAACACACACATATACACACACTCATACAAACACAATGTGGTGGTTTGAATATGCTTGGCTCAAGGAGTGGCACTATTAGGAGGTGTGGCCTTGTTGGAGGAAGTATGTCACTGTGGGGGTGGGCAATGAGAGAGACTCTCCTTCTAACCACATGGGAGCCAGTCTAATCCTGGTGCCTTCAGAACACGATGTAGAAATCTCAGCTCCTCCAGCACCATGCCTATCTGCCATGTTCCCACCTCGATGATAATGGACTGAACCTCTGAACCTGTAAGCCAGACCAAGTTAAATGTTGTTCTTATAAGAGTTGCCTTGGTCATGGTGTTTGTTCACAGCAGTAAAACCCTCAGACACACACTCTCAATACACATACACACTTACTGTCACACACATACATACACATACACACACATTCACACACACATACACACATTCACACACATACACACATATATTCACACACACATTCACACACATACTCATACACACATACACATACTCACATTCACACACACATACACACACTTACATTCACACACATACACACACTTAATATTCACACACATACACACCCTCACATACACACACATTCACTCACATACACACCCTCACATACACACACACTCACACACATACACATGCTACAGGGCATGAGCTCCTGCATCCAGCAGGTCTACATCCACTTCAGAATCCCCTATGGCCAGTTCCTGCCTATCTCAACCTGGGCTCCCTGAGGATGAGTGCATCCGAAACAAAGCTAATTTCCTCTCAGAGACATACCTCAGAGGTCCACCCACCTTCTGCTGACACTAACTGGACCAGCTCTTTGCCCCACCTCTCTTTCCCAAGACCTTTTTTAGAAGACGTTCTAAGACTTACAGTGGTTCTCAACCTCCCCATAGCTGAGACACTTTGATACAGTTCCTCATGTTGTGGTGACCCCAACCATAAAATTATTTTCACTGCTACTTCATAACTGTAATTTCACTACTGTTGTAAATCGTACTGTAAATATCTGTGATTTCTAATGTCTTAGGCAACCTCTGTGAAAAGGTCATTTGACCCCCAAAGGATCCACCTCCCCTTGTGGGTTCTCAACTTTAGACTGTTAACCGTAGATTCCCTTACTATCTAAGGGAAGTGGGGAGTGAGCCTGGAGCACTAAGTCAAGTCACTGTGAAGGAAGGCTGACTTACCCTCAGCTTGTCCCCATTGTGGTAGGCTCCAAACTTATCTGTCTCTATATCCTGAGACTGAGCTACCCTGTAGACAGAGAACAGTGTTCTTGGCCAGCTAGTGATCACCTGCTTTCCCAGTGTGTGCCGGGAGCTGGACAGTCTTGAGGAAAGGCATTCTCTGGTGTTTCAGGGCACTCAGGCCCCAGGTCCACAAGAGAATGAGCCACCAGTTCTCCATCCCCATTCATTTCTCGGGTCATGTCTTTTGCCCAGGAGTACAGACTAAAACGACTCCAACAACCAAATGTGCCTAACTGCTAGTCTAGACGCTCCCAGATCCCAAAGTACCCTATCAGGCTATTCCTTGCCTCGGATGCTCTCAGGATCTAAGGAGAGAGTAAGAATCCAACAAACCCAAATTGTGGAAGTTAGACTCCATGGAACATAGGTCTTAAAGTAAGAGAGAGCTAGGAGAGGGGCGCTGCTGGCAAAGGATGAGGGTCTCCCCAACCCACGTTTATTTATTTAGTAATTTGGATCAGAAACCAACTTTCAAGAGTTCTCTTTCCAGCATATGGATCACGGGATCAAATTCAGGCAACCGCCCTTACACTAAGCCATCTTGCTAGGACGAGTAGTTAGAATCCCAAGGACTATATAATACACCAGAATCCAAACTTTGCAGGCAGAATTCAAACCCCAGAGCGGAAGCCAGCGCAAACCAGCGCAAACCCGGGGCCTCAACGTCACCCATTCCCCTGCAGGCTTCCTTTGACGAGGGAGAATGGAGTATGTGAATGACAGCCTCGGATTACCAGACACACTCTCAGAACCCGAGCAGGGTAATGAAGCCTGAGCGCCACTAGAGGATCTCTCTGCCCGCCTTCTGCTTCAGCCCTGCCCACATCCGAGTGCCCCCCCCCCCCCCCCCCCCCCCAGCTATGCTGGCGCAATTTAGCGCCTCCCTTCCTAAGTCATTCCCGCCCACAGCCCGACTTTCCGAGGCCTGCGGCATTCTTGTCCCCACCCACAACCCACCTCTTCAAGCCCCGCCCACCACTGACCTATTAGTCCTATAGCGCCATCTCCTGGAAGTCGGTCGACATTGTTCTCTTTTTGGGGCTACATCGGAGCTGACCCAGTCCTTTCTGGGGCTTCCTTGGAGTGTTTGTGGAGCCACTATCAGATTGAGACCTAATCCTTGCCCTGAACCTGCCTAGAGGCCTGGGCTTCACAGAACCCCCAAGAGATGTGGTCTCAGATGAAATTCGAGTCTCCTTCAGCAAAGTAGGAAGCAAGTCTCAAACTCAGAGAGATGCATAGGTGTCAATTGTTGCTCCTACCACTGGAATTCCCAGTAGATGGGCACCCCTCCTTTAAACTACTGTCTCCTCTGCATCTTCTAGAGTCCTCATACAGAAATGATAAATCCATCCCTCATTAGGAGGTTTATTTAAAACCTTGGTCTTCTACAATACAAACAAAATAATAGTGTTGGGGTCACACATAGGAATGGAACCTGCCTTATGCTAGTTTGGAAAAATGTGGCCAACTTCTCTGCCTTCTCTGGGCCTTTGCCATCAAAGACAGTACTTTATAGAAAGTAAGTAAAATAAGTCACTTTTCTTTCTTTTTTTCTTATTTTCAAGATAGGACTTCATTGTGTAATCCTGGCTGGCCTGGAACTCAAAGAGATCCACCTTCCTCCCAAAATGCTGCAGTTAACAGCATGTGCTACCACACCTGATATCTTTTCCCTTTCTTTTTTGTTTGTTTGTTTGTTTTTCGAGACAGGGTTTCTCTATATAGCCCTGGCTGTCCTAGAACTCACTTTGTAGATGAGGCTGACCTCGAACTCAGAAATCTGCCTGCCTGTGCCTCTGGAGTGCTGGGATTAAAGGCATGTGCCACCATGCCCGTCTCCCTTTCGTTTTTTAAAGATCTGTTTTTATTTATGTGTGTGTCTATGTTAAATGTATGTCCTGGGTGTGGGTGCCCACAAAGACCAGGAGAGGGCATCCAGGAGACTGAGCCACCAGATGTGGGTGTTAGCCATTGAAATCTGCCTGCCTCTGCCTCCCAAGTGTTAGGACTAAAGGCGTGCGCCACCACTGCCCAGCGTCATCTCCCCTTTTTTGAGACAAGATCTTGCTAAGTAGTCTTGGCTGAAGTGGAACTCACCATGCAGACAAAGCTGGCCTCAAACTCAGAGAGATCCATATGTCTCTGGCTCCTGAATGCTGGATTACATGTGTGCCACAGCAGGCTTTTTATTTTAAGATAGTCTCATGTAGCCAAGACTGATCTCAGATTTTTCTATGTAGCAAAGGCTATCCTAAACTTCTGCTCCTAATGCCTCTGCTTCATGCACGCCAGGATTATAGGCATGTGCTACTGTGCTAGACTGATACAGATTTTTTTTTATTAGATATTTTCTTAACTTACATTTCAAATGCTATCCCGAAAGTTCCCTCTCCCCTCCCCTCGTGATACGGATTTTTTTTTTTTTAGATTTATTTTTTTAAAGATTTATTTTATTTTATTATATGTAAGTACACTGTAGCTGTCCTCAGACACTCCAGAACAGGGAGCCAGATCTCATTACGGATGGTTGTGAGCCACCATGTGGTTGCTGGGATTTGAACTTATCACCTTTGGAAGAGCAGTCGGGTGCTCTTACCCGCTGAGCCATCTCACCAGCCCCCGTGATACGGATTTTTAAGACAGCAATATGGAGACTGAAACTTAGATTTGAAAGACCAGTATTTGAGAATAGACCTTGGTGTATTTTAAAGAAACCAGGGAAGAGCTTCTCCTAGCTGCTCATTTGGTAGGAACATGGAGAAACAAGCTAGAAGCTACATCTTAGCAATAGTCTGGAACCTCTAGAAGCCAGGTGAATCACAATTCATAAACACACAAGGCCCTCTAGCTAACAGCCTTGTCTCGCCCATAATTGGTCCAGAGATCTTGGCTCTCACGGAAGTGTCTACACAAGATTGCTAAGAATTCCTATCCTCTGTTTTTCTCTCTCCCTCTCTTGAGGGCTGACTCTATTATCTCAACTCCATTCCCCAGTTTACTGGGTATCTTGGAGCCCCCTGGAGACAGCACTGTCCTAACCTCAATAACAGACTGGAGAGCCATGCTGGAAGGATCCCAGGAAGTAGCCCTGAGTCAAATCAAGTAGAAAAACAGGTTCCTATTAGTACCCTTCTGCCTGGCCCTGCCCTCCTAGCACCTCTGTTCATAGACAGACTCATTTCCACCAAGACAAGCTCATAGGAACTTGGCCTGAGGGCTGGGGAGCAGGCCATCTACCAGGCTCAACAGCAGACTCGGATCATCCTGAGTTTCATCTTAAGCTGAGCTTCTAGGCATTGCAGCAGGAACCCTGGAAACGACCCCACAATTGCTCTCAGTTAAGCTGACCCTCAGAAAGCTCGGTGAGGCATGTGTCTTTGAACACTTGTCAGGAGTCGGCTTCCCGAGAACTTGGGTTACCAGTGTGCCCACCATGTCTGCCTTTGAGCCTAGGCTGGCTTTGCCTTGGCATTTTCAAGGTGCTACACATCTATATCCTAACTGCAAACACTTTTGGACCATCAGGAAAAGTGGGGTGCAAAGACTCACGGCGAGCTGGTAGAAGCAGAGACAAACCAGAAGAGGTACCATTTTTCTGTAACCAGTGGCCCTCTGGCAACAACTGCTGCATCTCTACTTCCTGTATGTAAGCACTGTCCCAGGAGAACACCTGCCCTTTCCTAGATCTGGAGTATGCTCATTCTACCAAGGCCCGTCTACATCCTGACAGGCACCACCTTAGGGCTGGCCACCCAGAATCTGGAAGCTCAAGCACGAAGCACCCTGTTAGAAACTGCTCGCTAAGGTTACCAGCCAATCCCAAGCCCATAGGCATTTTTGGATAAAAGCCACAGTGGAGTTTCCATCAGCATGGCTCCATCCCAGCCTTCAGGATTAGCCTGAAGAACTGCCCAGAGGCTGCCTCTTCTGAGGCACATCTCCCATCACGCTCCACCCCACCCACTAGACTCCCAGTCATACCCTACCTTGGCAAATGAGGAAACTGAAGACTAAAGTTAGTCCTGACTCAAAGGCAGAAGGAGCACTAGAAGAAGCTTACATATTGGTAGAGTTCCCAGCGGCACAGAAATGACAGCTTCTGCAGAGGTTCCCTGAGCTGCCCTTCTTTCTCTACCATGACTGATCCCCTCCCACCATTCACACCCAGGAACCATAAGAGCCCAGGTGAATAGACAGTCAGAGGCAATGGAATTGTAATAAAGACACTGCTTTTATTTAGTTTGATATGTTTCTATACAGAATGCAGAAAACACATCTTAAAATCATATAGAAGGAAATAAAAACACGTCAGTGGTTGGTGAACACTTGAATGTGAGATTGGCTCTCTGTCTCAGAGTCTGATGACCATCGCCAGCTCAGGGCTCAGGGAGGGGGCTGCCTGCAAAGGCATTGTTGCTGTTGTTATTCTGTTCACTGCCCCACTGCCTCCAGTTGCTATGACAACAGGCCACTTTGGGCCTGCCTCCTCTCTACATGGCAATGCCCAATGGTGGGGTTGCTAAGAACAACAAGAGTTATCTGGAAGGCTTTCCAAAGCCCTCACCTGGAACACTGGGATTTGTTTGTTTGTTTTTGATGAGGTCACCAGAAATAATTTCATCGGGTCAGATCCTTGCTCTTGACTCTGGGACATCAGGGAAACTCCAGCTTGGACCAGAGCTTGGGGGCACAAGGCCCAGTCACCAGCCATCCATGAAGCACTTAGCAGCAGACTCCCCCATGGGGAATGCTCACTGTAAAGAACTCTCCTGGGGGCTGAGCAGGAAGGGTAGGCCTTGTGGAGAAAGCAGAAGGAACCACCATTTGGAAGCAATGCTTCTGAACTACTGGCCTTTCCTTCCTGAGACAGCACACCCTCTGCTAAACAGTCAATATGGCTTAGAAGGTACTGCTCTGTGTGCAAAGGGAGCCTGGGTCCACCCACCCACCCTCCATCAGGGAAGGGATACATTATTGCAAAAGGCATTCCTCCCTAAAGGTACCCGAAATAACTCAGACATCAAGAAAAGGCATGCTCAAAATGGTTTCTTCCAAAGGAGGAGAATCAAAGCCCCTGAGTCATGGGACAGAGATGCAGACAGATGGACGATGTTCTGCTAAAAAAGGCAAAGGAAGCCTCTATGTAATCCAGAATTTAACCCATTAGGAAAAGAAGGGGGGAGGGTCTACATGAGCCAAGCCATCAGTCCCATGGAGTCACACTAGGAGCTTGTACAAACTGCTAAGCATCACCATTTTTTAATCTTTTTTTTTTTAATAAAACAATTTGAGGCTGTATAAAAACTTTAGTAAAAAATTAGCTTTGAGAGCCCACAGACTTTTACTATGAACTATTGCTGGCACTCCTCCACAGCCACAGGCCCACGGCCCAGGACTGGAGCGCCAGAGAAGAGGGGGCAGGGTATATGGGGTAGGGCTGTGGACTGTTGGGACAAAGTGGCCAAGGTCAAGTGAGGAAAGAGTGTCACATGACATAAAAATATTGCATCTTCACCAAAATGTCCCCCACTGAGTGTTTCAAAGACCATGATATTCCTTTTAAGAGGGAAGGAAAAAACCAGAACAAAACAAAACAAAACCCACAGAGAAGGGGAAAAGAAAGGTTGATAAGGTGGAGTCCTTCGACCTTCCCAGGTGCCCCTACGAGCAGCTGGCCCACCTTGGAGCACCTAGGTTGGAGGCCACAGCCACCAATGCCTTTTGGAGTCCCTTTCCCACAGAAATGAAGACCCCCTTGGTGGTAGGCCACTAGCGTGCATGGGGTAGAGGTCAGGATGTCCATGGCCCAAGAGGCCCCTCCAGCTTCCAGCCCCTGGTAACAGCAGGAGAGCGAACCCAGCACCAGGGCCCTGGCACCTGAGCCAGGACCAGGAGGCCCTCAGTCAGGCTCTGGGATTATCAGAGCAACCAAGTTGACATAGTGTGAAAAAATAGGATTCCTTTGATAAAAAATACTGTCCCTTGGTCTTCTCTAAGTTTGAAACACCCTGGGATCTTATTTTTAGCAAAGCAATTCCCCATACCCACCCAAAAATTATACGTACAAGTTTAGGTAAACAGCAGATTAAATGTAAAAACTTAACCTTAACTTCTGAAAGTCCTTTGAATGTAATCTTTAGCTACTGTTTTCCATGTTACATCCTGCAGCTAGACACACGTGAATAGAAAAAACAGTACAGTTAGTGTTAAAGGCAAAATGCAGAGAGCTGGGGCTACCCAGCGCTGCCTGCGAGTTCATTCACGGTTCCTCGCTCCCTCCCTCTACCTCTACTCAAACAGTGCTTCAGAGCCATCAAAACGCAGCGAAGACTTTTCTATGAACAAACAAAAAGCTGTTAGGCAAAAAATAAAAATAAAAAAGTCCCCCAAAGTCTCTCCAGCAGCTTTGGGGTTTGGGAGGACCAGAGAGGGCGGGCTTGTCCAGGCCCTGTGTGTCAGTGTGTGCTAGGTCAGGTGTTGGGTACCGGTGGGCAATGGTCTGTGGGCCACCGGTCTCTACAGACAACACCAAGTTGTCTCCAGGCCCCTGCCCTGCCCCTGCCTCCACTCAGGCGCTTGTGGGTTAAGGGGGAACATACGGAGGGGGTGATCGGTATGGGGTCATGTTCTTGGGACGGGAGCCCTTGCCCTCCATGGGAGCCGTGAAGGGTGGGGGTGGCTGATAGGGAGGTGCATTAGGATCCTCATCCCGCAGGGGTGTGTACTCTCCCACAGTGTCCTGGTTCAGAGGAGTGGTCTCGGGCACACTCTGGTTGGGGTACTCAGGAGGTGGGAGGGGAGCCTTCTCTTCCTGCAAGATGAGTGGCATACTGGAAGAGGGCGGGGGCTTAGAGTCATCCAGCTCATCCGCAAAGATGATAGGCACCCCCTTCTTAATAAAGGTGGCCTGGTCCTCAAGGGTCAGCTTGCCCTTCCTCTTCTTGCGATAGCAGATCATAGCGATGATTCCAGCGATGAGCAGGATGGCCGCAACCACTACGGCTGGGATAACGGTGTGCAGGTAAACATCGTCCTCACTGCTCTTCTCAGGGTCCCTGTCTGGAACCTCTGTGGCTGGTGCGGCTGAGCTTCCAGGAGAGGGTGGTGCCACAGGGATAAACTGGAGGTGCCGGCAACTGCCAGAGCCCGTCACAGCAATACTCAGAGCCTTAAAGTCAGGCTCCAGAGCATTGGAGAAGGCAGGACGAGGCTTCCCATTTTCATCAGCAATCCTGCGGCTCAGCCCTATGATCTGCTCCTTGGGGCAGGGCTCCAGGGGCAGAGTGTTGTTGGTCCATTCCACCACAATAGAGCCCCGGGTGATGTTCTGAAGGGTGATGGAGCTGCAGTTTCGATCCCCAAAAGCAAAAGCTAGCTTCTTTACCAAAGCAATTTTCTTGTGAATGTCATTCACCACCGGTGCTGGATCACCTGCAAGCCTGGCCTTGAACCGTGCAGGAGCCTTGTCCCCTTGTGGGCGCTTGTGAACATGGATCTCAAAGGCATCCACAGCGGAGAGGCCCCCTTTGTCTGTGGCATGCATGAAATACTCATGTTTTCCCACATGGCTGCTGTCAGGCAGGCCATACATGAGCTGGCTGTTGCTGTTAAACTGAACCCAAGATTTCTCACCTACTAACTGCTGCTCTCGAAGCTTCAGGGTCAGCTTGAGCTTGTCAGTAGTGGTATCCTCATTGTCATAGAAGGTGTCTGATGGAATCTTTACCTCAAAGTAGGTTCCCACCCAGGCATCTACCCTGTCAATATGGTTCTTGAGCTCTGGCCTCTGGTTAGGTTCTCCCCCACGGGGCACTCCACTGGTGGTAGTACGGATTCGAGTGGGTGGGGAAGCTGTCTCCAACCTGGTGATGGGTGCTTTGGTGGTGACCCGGGGCACTGGTCGGGGTGTCCGTGGTTTTTTGGTTGGCCTCCGAGTTGTGGTAGTTGATGAATCAGTTGAAGGCGTTGCTGGCTTTGGCGTGGACACTCGTGGCTTCTTTGTGGTGGTTGTTGGAGGAGTAACAACGGCTGTGGGCTCTACATAGCCAGGGATTGTCAGTGTCGGGCGAATCTGGCCAGGAACCGTGGTACCAGCTTCTGACACCCGAGTAGGCTGGATAGGGCCCAGAGTTGGGGTCTGAATAATGGCACCTCGCGTCCGAATGGTGACCGTGGGCTTCCCTGGAACAGGATCCCTGACAGGAGGAGCCATGGTCTCTGTTGGAGGTGCAATGGCTGGAGATGTGGGCGTAGGCACTATCCGCGATGGTGGCTCCTGAATGGCTGTGGTTGGGGGTCCAATGGCAGTAACAGGTGTAGGCGTGGCATGGATCTGCCTCCGGAGTCGTTTGGGGAGAGTGGGCTTTTTATTGGCAATGTGCCAACCCACCACAGGATAACCAAGTTGGGCAGACATAGCACCCTCCCTAGCAGGGGTTTCTACACCACGGATATCAGGGACGCTATTCTGGTTCAAGGAGCAGCCTAGTTTCCAGGACAGCAGAGCCCCGTTCTCCACCACTTTCTTTGCGTTTCCTGGGCCAGCCATGAAGGCCGACATGTCAAATAGTCTGTTATTCACTACAGGCACCAACTTCATGTTGTGAAGTTCTACTTCTGAGAAGCTCTGCATTCTGTTCAGCAGAACGATCCTTTGCTTTGGGGTCATCTTGGTGAGGTCAGCATCCAGAATCACTGTAAGGACAGTCACGGGCTCCTCAGCAGCACAGGCAGATGGCACTACCTCACCAGGGTCTGATGAGGCTGCCCGTACAGATTGGGGCTCATTGTGGTCTTCAGGGTAGACCTCGATAGAGAACACACTGGAAGTCTGGGGGACATGGCTTCCATTGGCTCCCAGGCGTGCGGCACTCACTGAGATGTAATGCACACCTTTATCAGTGTCGAGAGGAAGGCCTTCCAAAATATGACTGTGTGGGTCCCAGTGTAGCCAAGAGGGCAAGGCCTCCTTCCCTGCTGCAGACACCTAGAAGAAACGTAAGTGTGAGTTATAAATGTTATCATCATGGCCCAGCCTAAAATGATCACCATAATAAACCAAGGTCTAACCTGAGGCATGTGATAAGCTGGAGGAATGATTTAGAATTCACCACCTGAGGAAAGCAGTAGTGCCCTGTCACATGACACCCAGCACTGGGACACACTAACACATACTAGGATGGTCCTTAAGGACATATGGACTTTGACTGGGCACCATGCTCACGGGTAATCCCAGAACTCAAGAGGCAGATCTAAGGAGGGATGAGCTGAAGGCTAGTCTTGGGTACAGTTGGAGACCCTGACTCTAAAAACAAAGAACCAAAGCTAGAGAGATGGTTCAGCAGTTAAGAGGGCAGACTGCTCCTCCAGAGGACTGGGATTTTGTTCCTAGCACCCACAGTGGGCAGCTGTAGCTGCAGCTTCTAGAGCTCCTAATCTCCTCTGGCCTCCTCTAGCAACTGTACACATGGACACATAAACTCATGCATGCAAATACACTGATACATAAATAAAAAAGTAAATCTTAAAAAATAAAACCAGTGGGCTAGAGAGTGTTAAGATCACTGACCGCTCTTCCAAAGATCCTGAGTTCAAATCCGAGCAACCACAGGGTGGCTTACAACCGTCCATTATTAGATCTGATGCCCTCATCTGGGGTATCTAAAGACAACTACTGTATACTTACATATAATAAATAAATCAATAAACCTAAAAAATATATATACAGGAAGAAAGAAAGAAAGAAAGAAAGAAAGAAAGAAAGAAAGAAAGAAAGAAAGAAAGAAAGGCAGACAGACAGACAGTGAAAACATGTAAATTAAAAAATAAAGATTCTTGTGGGCTTTTCTACGAGTAATACACCCTACTTGCCTGCTCCTACCAGTTGTTAGGACAGAACACTTTATTCCAGCCTGAAACACCCTTTCCAATCCCCTCTATTACTCTTGGCAGACACACACTGTTCAAGTCATAGGCCCAGCTTAGAGTACCTTGCCGCACACAAACTCAAGTGCACATACGTCTAGGGAGAAGGAAGGTCCATATTCAAGAATGACTTGTTTTACAATCATCACTTAATGCATTTCTTATAAAATAGTTATAATGTCTGTCTAAATGAATCCCACTTCTCAAACCCCAAGAACTGTGGTACCCAGAGTAGGGCGACTAAAACTATTCTAGAACAATGTCGACCACTGGCGTCTGTCTCAGGGCTAAACTCAGTTGACAGGATGCTTGTCTAGACGGCACCAATCCCTGGCTGGGCTCAATCTCTAGGACTAAATAAAGTGGATGTGGTAAATACATGGTGAGTTTGACTTAAGGTGAGATACATAAAACCAAGTCTCAAAAAATAAAAAAAGGGCCGGGCGTGGTGGCGCACGCCTTTAATCCCAGCACTCGGGAGGCAGAGGCAGGCGGATTTCCGAGTTCGAGGCCAGCCTGGTCTACAGTGAGTTCCAGGACAGCCAGGGATACACAGAGAAACCCTGTCTCGAAAAACCAAAAATAAATAAATAAATAAATAAATAAATAAATAAATAAATAAATAAATAAAAGGGACAGCCATTGCAGTATATTGAGCTCCATAGAGATAGCGCCGGGGTAAGGGCAAGCCGGACGGACACTGGGCAAAGGAGATTCTAAGAAGCCGAGAGGCAAAATGTCCTCATATGCATTCTTTGTGTAAACCTGCAGGGAGGAGCACAAGAAGAAGCACCCGGATGCTTCTGTCAACTTCTCAGAGTTCTCCAAGTGCTCAGAGAGGTGGAAGACCATGTCTGCTAAAGAAAAGGGGAAATTTGAAGATATGGCAAAGGCTGACAAGGTTCGTTATGAAAGAGAAATGAAAACCTACATCCCCCCAAAGAGAACAAAAAGAAGTTTAGGACCCCAATGCACCCAAGAGGCCTCCTTCGGCCTTCTTCTTGTTCTGTTCTGAGTACCGCCCCAAAATCAAAGGCGAGCATCCTGGCTTATCTATTGGTGATGTTGCAAAGATACTAGGAGAGATGTGGAACAACACTGCAGCGGATGACAAGCAGCCCTGTGAGAAGAAGGCTGCCAAGCTGAAGGAGAAGTACGAGAAGGATATCGCTGCCTACAGAGCTAAAGGAAAACCTGATGCAGCGAAAAAGGGGGTGGTCAAGGCTGAAAAGAGCAAGGAAAAGAAGGAATAGGAAGACAAGGAGGAGGAAGAGGATGAGGAAGAGGAAGAAGAGGAGGAAGATGAAGAAGAAGATGATGATGAATAAGTTGGTTCTAGTGCAGTTTTTTTTTTGTCTACAAAGCATTTAACCCCCCTGTACACAACTCACTCCTTTTAAAGAAAAAAATTGAAATGTAAAGCTATGTCAGATTTGTTTTTAAACTGTACAGTGTCTTCTTTTGTATAGTTAACACACTACCAAATGTGTCTTTAGATAGCCCTGTCCTGGTGGTATTTTCAATAGCCACTAACCTTGCCTGGTACAGTCTGGGGGTTGTAAATTGGCATGGAAATTTAAAGCAGGTTCTTGTTGGTGCACAGCACAAATTAGTTATATATGGGGACAGTGGTTTGGTTTTGGTTTTTGTTTTTTTCCTTTTTGGTTTTATTTTTGGGTTTTTTTTCATCTTCAGTTGTCTCTGATGTAGCTTATACGAAGATAATTGTTCTGTTAACTGAATACCACTCTGTAATTGAAAAAAAAAATTGCGGCTGTTTTGTTGACATTGTGAATGCTTTTAAGAAAATACATTTTTTATTAAAAATAAATAGATAGATAGATAGATAGATAGATAGATAGATAGATAGATAGAAAGAAAAGAGGGCTGGCAAGATGGCTCAGCGGCTAAGAGCACTGACTGCTCTTCTGAAGGTACCGAGTTCAAATCCAGCAACCACGTGGTTAGCTCATAACCACCCGTAATGAGATCTAATGCCCTGTTCTGGTGCATCTAAAGTCAGCTACAGTGTACTTATGTATGATAATAAATAAATCTTTGGGACTGAGCGAGCAGGGCCAACAGGAGTGAGTAGAGGTCAAAAAAAAAAAAAAAAGAAAAAAAGAAAAGAAAAGAAAAGAAAAGAAAAGAAAAGAAAAGAAAAGAAAAGAAAGTCACCTCCAATCTCTAAAGGAGAGGTTATGAGAAAGAAACATACACAGCCCACTTGTGCCCTTGACACAGAAGAGTCCTAAGGAGCCCGATTCTTTATTATCCCCAAAAGAATTGTTCAGACTTCTTTCAGTGTACAAGTCCTTTCCCTCAGTGACATAAACAAGGAATTTCTACTGGCTGACAAGAGAGAAATTAATACTTGCTTCGAGCCCAGGTCCACATTCAGCTCCTCTCACCTTTGTGAAATACAAACTCCTGCCCCTGATTCAAGAAAGGTCACGCCCTCTCTTACTCTCTTGCCCTCTTGCTCCCCCTCTCTCCCCCACCTCACACCACAAGGCCATGGCTGGCTTCTACTTCTCTACTCTTCTCCCTCTCTCTAGCTTTCGACAATGAACGCCTTAAAACCATGAAAGGGGGGTAGGGGGTGGGGTCAGGCATTCTCTGCTCTGACTGAAAGTGCTTTCAGACCCATGGTCCTGCTCTAAGTCCAGAGACACAATAGACAACAGGAGGAAATTTTCAACGCTAGCTCAGGGATTATTTTTAATTTAAGGCCACAGCTTAACACAGGCCCTATGGCAAAGGAGTTCGTGCCATGCCTCTGGGCACCCCAGTGGCTGCCTAGGTCTCCTTCCCATCAAAAGCCAGGAACCTGAGTGTTTGGAGGAGACTCCAAGTTCAAACCTCAGATTTGTACACCAAATTTAAAGTCTTCTACCAGAGACTTTAAATGCCAGGTTTAAAATTCTGACCCCCAGCCAGGTATGGTGGTACATGCCTTCAATGCCAGCACTAGAAACAAGGTCAGCCTGGTTTACAAAATGAATTTCAAGGACAGCCAGGGATACACAGAGAAACCCTATCTTAAAAACAAAAACAACAACAACCAACCCAATCCCCTTTAGCCTACACGATGAGATGACTAGTGAGTTCGGTTCTAAGGCACTGACTCCATATTCTCTACTTATGCCTTTTTACACAGAACAGAACTCGGAAGATGGAAAGTTTGTGGCCAGATTGCCAGGGGGCTGTAGCAGAGAAGTATCCATATGCATTACATGCCAGGGAATACAACCAAAGGCCCTACTCTAAACCAGCACTCCTCAAGGCATGGAGAAAGAGCAATTGAGTAGGAGTTTCCATTACTTATTCTTCATCAAAAAAGATTTCATTCACAGTCTCAACAAGGCAGTAAATATAGCCAAAAGGACAAAACTACGACTGAATTAATTTTAATGAGCTTCTGAACCCAAAAACTGTAAGTGCTGCCATTCAGGACCTGCAAGATATATCTACGCAGGAAGTGCAGGGAAAGACTCCGTGAACAAGCACTTGTACTGCTGACAGTGGCCTGCAAAACCAATTCCCTCATATTACAAACCTTCTGGTGGGTTCTTTGCATCTCTATGGTAGCACCTTCCAACAAGTACCTCTGTACTCATCAAGCCCTGGGCCTTTTCCTGTGTTCACTTACAGATATGCTACGTGCTTTCTTTCCATTGTCCCTATTAAAACCTATACCACCTGCTCAGGTAAAGTCCCTAAATCCTTCTCTCAGACCTTGTCACTGGCCCTTAACCTTCAGCTCTCTCCCCTGGCTAGGCCAACCTGCAAGATTACCTAGAGCGTTGGCTGCAGGGAGCCACAGAAAACCCTCTGCAGCACTCCCAAATGAGGTGGACATAACCCTTTGTTTTCTAGCCTGTGGCCTTCTGCAGTCACAAGGCAGAGCTACATTCAGAGAGAGAACACAGGTCTAGCTTGAGGCCAGAGGGTCAGACATCATGCCAAGTAAAACAGAGCCACAACTGCAAGGGAGAATCACTCATCCCACATCCAGATATATCAATGTCACAACTATACTTGGTTCCTCTCACAAAGGCCTGGACCACGGGACCATAGTCCAGGCCAGCCGGTACCCTTCTGATCTGAGCTATGAAGTACTTTATCTGATGTTAATTTTCTCTCCTAAAAACTAATCTTTGGGACTGGAGAGATGGCTCAGTGGTTAAGAGTACAACTGCCTATAACTCCAGTTTCAGGAAATGTGATGTCCTCTTCTGGCCTCTGCATGTGATTGCGCACATGCCAGGCACATTCAAGCTTGAACATATATTTAGAAGAAAAATCTCCCCAAAAGAACAGCTAAACACAGCTATAGCCACTCAAAAAGTTCTCACAGTCAATCCTTCTACCCTAAATCTTGGCATCTATTTTTACTTTATCATTTATTTCTCAGCTCTTGCCAGTAATAAAAAAAAATTTTTTAATTAAAAAAAAAAAAACAGGGAAGCCTCTATTTTCAATAAGTATTTAAGTTGATGAGTCTGGACAAATACCATTCTGACAGCCCACTCCCAAGGACGCTTTCCTTTGGCAACCCACACTTCCCGGTGTGCCATGCTCACAAGGGGTCCATTCAGAACCAGGGAACACCCACTCGAGGCAGGAAGAAACTGCAGTTCATCTCACGCAGGCTGCATTGCCACAAAGCTCTCAAGCATCCAAAAAAAAAAAAAAAAAAGCCCCTTTCATGAACCCCTCTTCCTGACCACAGAGAGTAGCCATTGTTCTCAGGGAAACAATTAGGCAGCCCATGCCAGCGGCTGAGCAGAGCCCCAGCAAGGGCTGCTTTCGGCCAGCGGACAGCTTGGGCTGAGGAAAAGTCCACATTGTCTGAAAGCAAGGAGGCTGAACAAAGCAGGGGTGAAGAAAAGCCACACCCACAGGCTATGCCCAAGTGAGAGCTCTGACATGGCTCTGCAGGGACATCATATCGATAGATATCACTCTTTCAGTGATATTGTTTCTTGCCTTTTTTGTTTTATTTTTCCAGACAGGACTTCACTCTGCAGCTGAAACTGAGCTCAAACTGAAAGAAATCCTCCTGCATGTTATGACTATAGCCTTGCTCCCTCCTACCTGACACCAACTCCTCCCCAATTACCCTAAAGAAGAGGTACTAAGCCTGAGTTGCTGCTGGCTCTCCATGGTGCAGGCTGGGCACATAGGAAGGCCTGCAGCCGGAGACTCCCCACAACAGACTACAGCCACAGCATGGCCTGGAGTGGCCCAGACCCAACACTCATACCAATGTACAGAGGCTTTGAGAATTCAAACCAAGTTTGAGGTGGAAAGGAATCTTTATTCGCTCTGATAGCTTATAAACATTTGAAGGTCTACTGGGTAACAGGAGACAACATACAAAATAACATAAAGCAAGAATTTCAAGCATGTATTTATTACTGAGGGTTTGTTTGTTTCTGTTTTATAGACAAAGTCTTACTCTGTAACCCAGGCTGGCCTTCAACTATCTCAGCCTCCTAGAGTGCTGGGTGTATAGGCAAGTACTATGACAGGTGACCAGGACAGACATTTAAGAAGGTAACAGGGTTTATGGTTAGACTGCTTTCACTAGATGGAGAACAAAACTCTAATAGCTCTAATAGAACTCTAATAGGATGTCCAAACTGAATCTGAAAGAGATGACAGTACTAAGAAAAAGGGCAGAAGGAAAGGAGAAGAGAGCCGTCAGGCTGATGCAGCCCTGAGAGAGGAATAACCAGAACAGAAAGGAAGGACAAGGCGAGGGGAAGAGACAAAGAGCAACAGGGAGAGAAAGGAGAGCTGGGCACAGAGTACAGGGCCTAGATCTTAATGCCCAGCAGTAACAGGAGACTGGGTAGATTAAAAATGACAAAATGTCTCTTACTTTAGTATGAAAAAGACTAAGTGAGGGTCAAGAACATAGATAAGGAGCTTCCTGAGAAAGAACAAGTAACGGCTTGGAGAGAAGAGTGACAGGCATGAGGTGACTTGAAGACTATCCTAAACACGAATCCTGGTGATAAGATCTAAAGTACTCTTTCTGTTCTTGCTTGTTTGCTTGTTTGAGATAGAGTCTCATGTGTTCAACCTGGTCTCAAACTGACTATGCCAGCCAAGTATGGCCTTGAACTCCTAATCTTCCTGCCTTCACGTCTCCAGGACTAGGATTAATGTGCCAACACATTTGACCTAAAATGTTCCTTCTGTCAGGCACGGTTCCACACCACTTTAATGGGAAGACACTGGCAAGCAGATCTCTGTGAACACAGTGAGATGCCATTTCAAAGACAGGAAAGAAACAGTAACACTGGACAGCCACTGACAGGTACAGTCACAATAAGTATTAAAAATCATGGGATAAGGGCTGAAGAAATGGCTCAGTGGTTAAGAGCACCGATTGTTCTTCCAGAGGTCCTGAGTTCAATTCCCAGCAACCACAGGGTGGCTCACAACCATCTGTAATGGGATTTGGTGCCCTCTTCTGGTGTCTCTGAAGACAGTTACGGTGCACCCATAAATACAATAAACAAATTTTTTTTTGAAAATTATGGGATAGAACTCAAGCTGCAGCAAATTAAGAAAAGGTTAAAAATACAACCAGGGCCAGGCGTGGTGGCGCATGCCTTTAATCCTAGCACTCGGGAGGCAGAGGCAGGCGGATTTCTGAGTTCAGGGCTAGCCTGGTCTACAAAGTGAGTTCCAGAACCAGGACAGCCAGGGCTATACAGAGAAACCCTGTCTCGAAAAAAAAAAAAAAAAAAAAAAAAAAACCAACTCTGTCTCAAAATAAGTAAGTAAATCCTTTTAAAGTTATTTCACAAGTGAGAAAATTAAAGCTCTGAGAATCAGGTCATGTATTACCTTTCTAAACCCTCAGTCCATACAGCCCTAAACACGAGGAACAGGGTGGCTAAGGAATCAAACCTTAGTCCAGTGTGCGGGCAAGCCCTCTGCTGCTGAACTACATCTGCTATCCCACAGGCTCATCAGCTACTAAACTGTTCTCCACAGATAAATATGTTCAGATAAATCCTGTTTTCCCAGTAAAAGCTCTTTATGCTCCTAGTGAGTAAGCCCATTATATGTCTCTGCCAGATACTACAAATATCTAACTCACTGTATCAATTCAAGATACTCCTGGTCAAAATTAACCCATGTAAAACATTCCAATAACCATTGGAACAAAGGCAACCAATGCAGAGTCAGGACATTCAAAGGGTCGTATAAAATCAGGCAAGCAATGTAACCTTCGAGCTACCAGTCTTTAACTAATAGATTAGCATCTGCCTGCTGGAATAGAAGAATTCTATGGGCTGGTGGTGGTGGTGGTGGTGCATGCCTTTAATCTCAGCCATCAGGAGGCAGAAGCAAGGGAATCTCTTGAGTTCAAGGCCAGCCTAGTCTACAGAGCAAGTTCCAGGACAGCCAGAGCTACATAGTGAGACCCTGTCTCAAAAACAACAACAGAGACAGAGAGATCAAAATTGATATTGATTGATCTATAGAATTCATCTGTTCTATGAGCTAGGGTCTTCAGAAGTAAGGTCACCCTGCAAACAGATTATGATTTACAGAGAATGGAGTCCAGAGGGAAAAGGAGAACAGGCCCACCCACATTAAAAGGAAAGAAGCAACAGATTCACCTCTTCCAGGTAAGACTGGCATGGAATCTGGGGCTGTTCAACCTAGAAGGCTGGGTTTGTATGTCAGAAAGGACACACCAGACTTTGTCAAAGTTGAGCCGAGAGTGGAAGTGCTGCTGGGCTGCAGCTGGAGACAGCTCAGTGGTGAAGAACACTAGGTGCTCTTCTAGAGGGCCTGGGCTTGATTCTCAGCATTCACATGAGAGCTCACGACCATGTGTGACCCCACTTCCAGGGAACGCACATCTCTTCTGACTTCAGTGGACACAAGGCACACATGTGGTGCACATACATACATGTAGGCAGCACACACAATTTAAAAAAGAAAGAAAAAGGTGTTGCTGGGAGCTTTCCCAGCCTGAGCCTTAAAAGAGGAATGGCTCAGGTGGGAGTCATGGCTCAGTGAGTCTGACAGCTTCTGATCTCTGCAGGCAGTAGGCACACATGTGGTATTCATACATACATGTGAGTGCTCGAGCCAGCCCCGTCTCAATAGATAAATTAGTAAGATACAACAAAAGAGGAAAAGGCATAGAGTATCAAAACTAAAGTGGAAGAGGTCCCCTCTTCCTCCCTCAGCTGTGTTTGCATGCAGTCTCACCTTGATGATTTCCCCACTGGAGGCAATTAAATCTGTTGGAATGCTCACTCGAAATGAGCGCCCGACAACAGCCGTACCATCTGGAATGCCAACCACGGTGGGAACAGCCTCCTGGAAGTCGGAGAGAACTGAGTGCATGGACGCCTCAAGCTGGTTCTTCCAGTCCCTCTCAGCCTCTGAGGGTTCGCTGGGCCAGTGGGCCTGAGCCACAGCCACAGACAGGAGGAGGAGAAAGGTCTGTCCCCAGAGGGGGTGCAGTAGCCAGTTGTCCACAGACATCCTCACCCAGGCTAGTGTTTGCTCAAGCCACCAGTTGCTAAGGAAGAAAGCAAATGATGTGGTCCCAAGGTTGGATCCTCAGCCTCTGCACAGCTGTTCCATCCTAGAGCACCCAGAGCCTACAAGAGAAGAGCAGATTCAAACATTCAAACCATGTTGGCGGCTTGGAGACTGTACACTTCCCCAGTGTTCTGCCCTAACAAGTGCCTCTTACTCCTGTGTCCTTCAGCATCGATAGAAACTGATTAGTAAGTGTAAAATAACACTGAAGTTTGAAATTTTATATAAAAGCAAAATGTAAAATACCTCATTAGTAATTTAAAGGGAAGGCTAAAGAGATGGCTTAGTAGTTAAGAGCACTAGCTGCTCTTCCAGAGGACTCAGGTTCAATTCTCAGCAACCACATGGTGGCTCACAACAGTCTGTAACTCCAGTTCCAGGGAATCTGACACCCTCACACAGACATACATATAAGCAAAACCAGTGCATATACAATAAGTGAATAAATCATGTAAAAATAACTTAGTGATAATACATATTGAAACCATAGCATATTAAATCACTCACATTATTAAATGAACAAAAAAATCTATAAAATACAAATAGGTGGAATTAAGTTCAACTGTTTGTTTTGTTGTGAGAGGGAACTCTGTAAATGAATGACATTAGCTGACATTCTGTCTCTAAGCAGCACTGCCCCTAGAGGAGGGCTAGAGACCTTTCTGAGCCACATCCCCAGCCCAGCAAAGCTACACGCACACACCTAAAACACCACACTCAACTTGTCCTTTTCTTTCTTTTTTCTTTATTAATTTTATTTTATTTTAGGTTTTTGAGACAGGGTCTCCCTATGTAGCCCTGGCTGCCCTAGAACCCATTCTTTACACCAGGCCAGCCTAGGCTCACCTGTTTCTGCCTCCAGAGTGCTGAAATCTAAGGAGTACGCCAGCACACCCAGCTGAGTTATTTTCTATGTATGAATAGTTTGCCTGCATGTATGTGCACCACGTGTATGCCTGTGTCCTCAAAGGTTAGAAAACATTTTAGATCCCCTGGAGCCACACTTAAGGATAATTTTAAGCTACCATATGAGTGATAGGAATTGGACCCAGGTAGTTTGCAAGGGCTACAAATAAATGCTTTAAATCACTAAGCCATCTCTCTAGCCTCTTCAAATTTTCTTAGATCAATCATAAAAATATGGAAGAATGTATAGCTTTGACAAATCTGCATACTCAGGTATGTATGACATTAGTGTGTTTTCTACTGAATCATGTGATATGAAATAAATCTTAAGCAGGGTATGGTGGCACACACTTGGGCCTGTAAATCCTAGCACTCAAGAGGCAGAAGGAAAAGGAAGGAGAAAGACCACAAGTTTTAGCCCAGCACATTAGCCAGGGCTCTACAGCAAGACTGTCTCAAAGAACAAAGCAAGGGCCAGCTAGATGCCCTTGAGTAAAGATTCACACCATCAAGCCTGAGAACCTGAGTTCAATCACTAGATCCCATATGGCAGGAGAGGTAAGAAAGAACTGGTTCCCACAGTTGTCCTACTGTGTGAATACACACACACATACACACACACTCACATGAGGGGTTGGTATGGGCATTAATTACTTAATTGCAAAGCATGGTGACACAGGCCTGGAATCCTAGCCCTGAGAAGTGAAGCCAGGAAGAGTAGAAACCCAAGCAACCTGGACTCTCTAGGGAGGTGGACACCAGCCTGGACTCTCTGGGGAGGTGGACACCAGCCTGGACTCTCTGGGGAGGGACACCAGCCTGGACTCTCTAGGGAGGTGGACACCAGCCTGGACTCTCTGGGGAGGGACACCAGCCTGGACTCTCTAGGGAGGTGGACACCAGCCTGGACTCTCTAGGGAGGTGGACACCAGCCTGGACTCTCTGGGGAGGGACACCAGCCTGGACTCTCTAGGGAGGTGGACACCAGCCTGGACTCTCTGGGGAGGTGGACACCAGCCTGGACTCTATAACGAGGTGGACACCAGCCTGGACTCTATAACGAGGTGGAAACCAGTTTTATAACTTTGGGATTTGAATCCTGTTCCCATGAGTGTTGGGGAAATTTTGAAATAGTAACTAAAACCCAAACTCGCGTTGGTATCTGGAGACTCTGCCTATTTATTCCACTACTTGTCTGTTCCCCACTCTGCCTCCCTAACCTGCCCCAGCTGCTGGGCATGAGTGTGGTTCAGCAGTGAAGTTTCTGTCTAGCATGTGCAAAGCCTGTGCTCAACTCCTGGAAGCACCAAAGGGATACATTTCAGTACTAGGCATTCACCTAATGGATACACAGGAGGGTGTGGGCCTTTTCATTTTTATTACTTTTTTTTTCCTAATTTAGTTCATTTACTTTTCCATCTAATCTACTAGGTCCAGTAGATCTTTTAGTTTCCCAGCCTGATTCTCAATTTTAAACTCTTAGCTTATTTGGAAACAGCACTAGTTATAAGACACACCCTACCCCACTAAAAGCATGAGCTTAGTCCTACTATCTGTGGTCACATGACGACATGGGGTGTCTGTTTCACAGGCATGACTAAGAGCTCTGCATTTAGTAGTCAGGCAATGTCCAGGGCACAACTCCAACTACTATGTGCTGGTTTTCCATGCTCTGGGGAGAAAAGACAGTTTCTGCTACTTGGCTAAAAGCAGCCCAAGTGTCTTTCTGATGCTGGCTTTCTATAAGCAAGGGTCATGCCTGCTTGTGCTAGAAGCCTTGTAGATTATGTCCACATGCCTATATTAAGCTGTCCCTCTGGGACAGATTTTAATTTTTATCATTTCTTTACTGGGGAGAGGGTGCAGTCACAGCAGGCACTGAAGTCAAAGGACAACTTTTGGAGTCTCCTTTTATCACTTGGATCTTAGGATTCATAATTAGTCAGGATTGGCACCAAGTGCCTTTACTCATTAAGCCATTTGGCTAAGCTCTAGAAAATTTTTATATAAGTCTCAAATGCTCACTCTTGGTCACTAGAGAGATAGCCTCCCTTCTTGCAGGGATTAAAACCCAAAGAACAATACAAATTCAACCACTGTTGTATAAAGCTGGGTGGCTACAATCTGTTAGGAGAAAGGGTACAATGCTCCTGACAAGGCACCCACAGTTAACACTTCATATACATGTACACCTTCTGTGACACCAGTACTCACGGCTGATCCTCTGCCCTCACTCACTGCTGTCAGAGCTCTCCTACTGAGGGCTGAGCAGTGTGGTGCGGACAGGGATGCCCTATGCCAGCAAAGTACAACTGCATAAAAACGGGCCTTCTTGGAGCTTAACAAAGACCCTGGCTCTCTGAACAACATGTCTAGTGGCCCTGGTACACAAGGTAAAAGATAAGTTTGTCTGACAGCAGCCTTATATACTCTCTATCTCCGTGGACCAGAGAAACTTTAAGATTCCACTACTCACATGGCTAGACTGAGCTACAAAAAAGTGTCGGTGCCTACAGAACCTGGAAAAGACAGAGTCTTCTCTCTGACAGCAGTGTAGGAGCAGCCACTCAGGACTTCCCTGAGAGCGGGGAGACTCCCCCAACTCACTGATGAGCCAAGCATGCAGTAAGCACCTGACAGCCACATCTTCGCCTGGAAGTAGAAGAATATTTGAAGGCAAGACTTCTACCAAGCTCTTGGGAAGTCTGCAGTAATCTATCAGATGCCTTTAATCTAAAAATGGAAGTCTCAAATGGGCAGAAGCAAAGTGACATTTCACAAGTACCTAAAAGGTAACCCAAAATATCAAAAGTCACCTTGGAAGTAGAAATTATACATCAGCCATTTGATACATGGGAACTCAAAATCACTATGCAGTGCCTGGCAAGGACTCCAGTCAGCTAAGGCAGAATGAATGCAGCAGGAAAGGGGCCTTCTAGCCCTTCCTATCACCTATACAGAGCCCTACTTAGACATAACTGAAGCATGTCACCAAACCCTTATGACCCTATTATGTTCAGAAAGCTTGAGTACCTGAGCAGTAGAGATCCTTATTCCCACAGACCTGGGCTCGGGAACAAAGGCAGCTGTGGACCACTCTGCTGCCTCCCCACATGTAATGTGTGCCTGTGCTCACGGGGACCCAGTTAGTGTTCCACTCAGTGAGCTCAAAAAGTAAATGCACATATGGTATATTCAGTCCACAATAACTAAAACTCCAGGAATAAAACTTTTACCTATCTTAACCTAAAAACTCTTTAAAGAGCAGCTATGAGTTTTCACTCTCTAAGAATAAAGGAAAAGTTGTGAGATTCAACTCCTTATTAACCACACTCTACTTACTGCTACTTCACACACTACTAGAATGGAGGGGAACACTCACCAGCTATACTATCTTAAAGCCTTACTGACGCTGTCAAACATCTACTGCTCACTCTTGTAATTAAAACATTTAAGGAAAATGAGATTTTCCTCTTAAAGCACAATTAAAATAATGAAGTCCTAAGTCCCTGTTTTAAATGGTCTTGGGAAAATTAAAAGAAATCTTAATTAAAACAATCACTTTAAGCTACACCTCACGAAAAGGCTTTTTTAATCCACATACACAAAAGTTAAAATTCAATACTATTAGTTCAACATTAACACAAAACTGTGTAAAGTTAACCAGTTTAAAGCAGTTCAATCTAAAGGGCAAACAGGGTATCTAAACACAACGAAACCCAATGCTGTGAAATTTATTTGGACTCCAAATATGAAAAAGACAAGCGGACTTTCTGCTTCCAGTTTTTAAAAGGTCTTTTGTACTCTGTAAAACAGATAAAGAAGATAGCTGGTGAGAATTTGAAGTCTCACCTAAGAACTGTTCTTGACTCTGGAAGCAGCCAGGATTTCTCTGCCATGGAGACCTGACATGATATTGGTAAGAGATGATTTTAAGTCATGGGGAGGAACAACCAGGCCCAGTCAGTCAGAAGCAGCCAGGGCCACATAAACAGACTTAAGGGTAAAAATCTGTGGGAGAGAAAATTGCCACCTCTGAGAAGTAAGCACACCTATCCTGTCTATCAACAAGAAAAGCTACTTTAAAAGCTTCTCTCATTTAGAAAACCTCTTGTAAATCCTCACTTATCACAGGTACCAAAGAAAGCTACAGTGGGCAGTGATTTCTGCTGATGGTGGCTTGATTTTTTTCCAATAATCACAGAAAGGAAGCAAAGACCTCAACCTTTATAGACACACACAGGTGAAAACATATGCTAAAGAAGGGGGAAGGATACAGTTGAAAGCCCAGAACTAAACAGCTGTTCTCTACTAGACCCTGGTCTGTAATCCAAGCTGACTTTGAATACCCTGTGTGGGAGGCTCACTGAGCAATTCCACACCCCATTACACTCCACATGCAGTGGTTAAATATTATTCACTATTAAGTCACACTTAAAAACTGTTCACATGATGAATTTTATGGCATGGATTTTATGGCATGAATTTCTCTCCTATTTTGTTATTTGGGAGACATGATATTGTGTCCAAATTGACCTCAAACCCTCTAGTGAGTACTGGCCTTGAACTCCTGGTTCTCCTGCCTCCATAGCATGTACAATTATGCCAAACTTATGCAGTTTTCTTAAACAAGATTCATTTTAACTCCTCCCTGCAATCCTAATATTTAGGAGGCTAAGGCCAGGAAATTGAAAAGAATTGAAGCCTCAACTTTATAGTGAGATCCCGTCTCCAAAAGTAGTTTTTGGTTGTTTATTTTAGAGCCAGGCCTATAATCTTAGCTACTCAAGAGGCTGAGGTAGGTGGAATACAAGGTCAAGGCCTGCCCAGGCAACTTAATAAGACCCAAATTCAGCAGTATTAATAAATAAATAAAATGCAAAGACTGGAAATATAACTAATGGTTAGAGGTTCTAGGTTCAATCTCCAGTACAGCCCCCCCCCCCAACAAAAAGGAAAATGATAACATAAATAAGCTCAGGGCGACGGGCATAGCACACCTTTGATCCCAGCACTGTGAAGGCAGAGGTGCTCAAATCTCTGTGAGTTCAAGCCATCTTGGCCTATACAGTAAGTTACAAGACAGCCAGGACTACACAGAGAAACCCTGTCTCAAAAACAAAACAAAACAAACTCTGGGCTAGAGGACATGCTTACCATGGAACAAGGTCCTGGGTTGAACCTGAAGCACTTACACATGCAACATTTTTTAAAAATAACATAATGGAGCTGGAGAGATGGCTCAGAGGTTAAGAGCACACTGGCCATTCTTACATAGGTCCTGAGTTCAATTCCCAGCACATTATAGATGGTGACTCACTACCATCTACAATGGAATCTGATGCCCACTTCTGTAAAATACCCTCTTCTGTCATACAGGCATACATGCAAATAGATCACTTATATACACAAATAAATTAATTTTTTTAAAAGTAAGATATTGACTTTAAAATTGGGGATGAAGAGATGGCTCAGAGGTTCAGAGTGTGCTGTTTTCATAGAGACAAGGGCTAAATCTAATCATCCATTTGGTTAAAGCAGGTAGAACAGGAGGTGTAGTGGAAGTGGGGGGTGGGGCCAGGGGTGGGTGGCCAGACAGTAGTAGGCAAGTGGGAATGTTCCTTCAACGCACATGGCATCCAGGAATCCAATGAAAGCAAACTACAATTATCTTAAGACTACACGATTAACACTTCAGCACACATCTGCAGACTGCTTACCCTGTAGGATAGGTGTGAGGCTTCAATTACTGAGCAGTCTTTCTAAATTTCATACTCTATTCAATTAAGATTTTATATGCATTGCCAAATCACAAAACACAAATAGTAATCCACTTAACTAGGTAGTCACAAGGCACATACCAATGTTCTAGATCACAATTATGATAGTGGCCATATAAAATTACAATAAAGCTAAAACATTCCTAATGCCTAACCACAATACAAGGTACCACTCACTCACACTGTGGCCACTGGTGTAAAACCTACTAGGCTGCTCGTCAAATAAGAGCAGGTAGAATTATATATAGTACAATACATTTAAAAAGGAGCAGCTTGCTGGCTTATGTAGTTACTATACTTTTCAGTATTAAGAACTTACTCCTGGGCTGGTGAGATGGCTCAGCGGTTAAGAGCACCGACTGCTCTTCCAGAGGTCCTGAGTTCAAATCCCAGCATCCACATGGTGGCTCACAACCATCCATAACAAATCTGATGCTCTCTTCTGGAGTGTCTGAAGACAGCTACAGTGTACTTACATTAAATAAATAAATAAATAAATAAATAAATAAATAGATAAATAAATAGATAAATAGATAAATAAATAAATAAATAAAACTTACAGAACTTACTCCAACTTATGAATAAGAAAGGGTGAATTGGGGTGGAATCAGGGTGTAGCTTTTAGATACAGCATTTGCTCAGCATGCACAAATTAAAGGTTTACTTCCCTACTTGGAAAGGGAAAAAGAACAGCTGGAAGAGCCTTCAGGGAGAACTCCACAGGAGACAGGTACAATCAAAGCTGACTCAGCCTGGGCTAGAGAGTGCGCAGACATCTATGTTGTTTGTTTCTAGGGAAGAGGGCTTGAAAGGGGGATTTCTGTTTGTTTTGTCTGTGTGCTTTTGAGGCAGCATTTCTTGTAACTTATGGGGCCTCAAACTTGCTATGAAGCAAAGACTGGCTTTGAACCCTTGATCCTCCTGTATCTACCTCCCAAGCACCGGGAATGTGAGCATGACAGTGTAACAGTCTGGTCTTAAACAAAAAAGCTTTACTCTTTCTTTCTTTTTTCTTTTCTTTCTTTCTTTCTTTTTTTTTTTTTTGCATTCCTTGAATCCCAGGACTCAGAGGCAGAGACAGAAGATTTCTATAAGAGATCACTGTAAGTTTGAGTTAGCCTAGTCTACGTTGAGAGTTCCCAGCTAACCCAGAGCTATATGGTATACCATGTTCAAAATAAAAAGCAAGAAAAAAAGAAGAGAAAGAAGGAGGAAGAATGAAGAAGGAGGAGGAGGAGAAGGGGAGGGGGAGGGGAGGGGAAGGGGAAGGAGAAAGGAGGAGAGGAAGGGGGACGGGAGGGGTCTGGTCACAAGTGTTTTCAAGCTCAGTCTACGCTATCTGTCCTAACTAGCCTGGGCAACTGTGTAAGACTCTGCATTAAAATAATACTTGGGCCGGGCGTGGTGGTGCTTAATCCCAGCACTCGAGATGGTGAGATGGCTCAGCGGTTAAGAGCACCGACTGCTCTTCCAGAGGTCCTAAGTTCAAATCCCAGCAACCACATGGTGGCTCACAACCATCCATAACAAATCTGATGCTCTCTTCTGGAGTGTCTGAAGACAGCTACAGTGTACTTACATTAAATAAATAAATAAATAAATAAATAAATAAATAAATAAATAAATAAGAGGCAGGAGGAACTCTGAGTTCAAGGCCAGCCTGGTCTACAAAGTGAGTTCCAGGACAGCCAGGGCTATACAGAGAAACCCTGTCTTGAAAAACAAAACAAACAAACAAACAAACAAAAAAGCACAGTACCTGCCTGTATGTATATCTGTATAAGAGTGTCAGAAACCCTGAAACTGGAGTTACAGACAGGTATAAGCTCTCTTTTGGGCGTTTTGTTCTTTTAGAAGTATGAACCTGCCGGGCGGGCGGTGGTGGTGCACGCCTTTAATCCCAGCACTCGGGAGGCAGAGGCAGGGGGATTTCTGAGTTCAAGGCCAGCCTGGTCTACAAAGTGAGTTCCAGGACAGCCAGGGCTATACAGAGAAACCCTGTCTCGAAAAACCAAAAAAAAAAAAAAAAGAAGTATGAACCTAACATAGGAAAGTTAGTGATTTCTCAGAAGCTGCAGCCCTGGTAAGATTGAATCAAGTAAAAGAGCCAGTTAAACAAAACTATCTGTGAGTGGGGAGGAATTCTTCTAGCAGGAAATTCCCTGGGCAAAGAAAGTGGGTACCAGTTTTGTCTTGTTGATTTATAAACAAGGTATGTTGATCAGGCTATTTCTGGTATGAAAAATATGTTCCTGGTGGTCAAGCTTTACAAATGTGTTCAGGAAAGAAGGTAGCTTAAGCAACCTTAAACATCAAAGGTTAAAGTATCTGTTTAAAACACTTGGTACCGTGGCAGCTTAGAGCAAGTAGGTGTACATGGCTGTGACATCCTCTTTGATCCTGAGGCTCTGACCTTCTGAGGTCCCGGCCCTGTATCACAGGCTGTTGGCAGGGTCACTGGCTGCAGTTAATGGTCTGTGAGAGTATGTTTTTGTATGTGGAGGAAGAGGAGCGGGGCAGTGATTGGGAGTGTTCTACATCATTGGCCAATTAGGTCAGAAAGACCAGCAGCCATGAGAGTTTTCTAAATTCAGTTCTTTGAAGCCAGATTACATTTAGAGGCTTTTAGTCTTTTCTATTACAATGGGAAAAAAACAAACCAGGAAGCTTAGCTTTTAACTTGAAAACATAATCAAGTGGTCACTGCCTTTCTGCATGGTAAGTCATTAAGGAATGTAATGAAGCCCTTCGCCTTTGCAGATATCCCATGAGTCCCCTGCCTCCTGGGGGAAGGGAGCAGCAGATTAAATATGATCATGACCTTGCACTGGCCTCTTCATTCTCCTTTCTTCTCAGGGCAGGTATCCTTGACTCCTGATCCTGCCCTCAAATGGTAGTGCTACTCTGTCCCTTTGTATTGAGTTGGTGGGAGTTAGTGTAAGTACAGATGGAGTTTGGAAAGGTAGAAGGCAGCTTTAGTTTCCAGGAAGCAACTACCTGGAAAAGCATGACTATTCATTGTTTCATGATGAGGGTATACTCTGAGCATGTGTTAGACAGTTATATGAATGTCATATAATAATGCAAACCTAGGTTTTTTACATCTAGGATTTATAGTATGGCTTATTTCTCTTTGACCACAAACTTACAGAGACTGAGTGTAATGAATAATATCGACCATTGTATATACTAACATTTCTGTATTCAAATATATCTAAATATAGAAAAGTCACAAGAGAAATACAGCATAAAAGATAAAAGATTGCCCCCCCCCCCAAATAGCCCAGCCATATGGGCTCTCAGCATTAGCAGAGCTGTTTACCAGACTGGAACGTGCTCTGGCTGAACCTGGGTAAGTGGGGTAAGTGGTGAATGTACGCAAAGCCCAGAGTCCTTACTATGCATTATTGTTGGCTCCATAAACACAGTTTAGGCCATATTAAATCTGTTTATGGTTTTAGCATTTGAGATAGGGCTTCAGAGAGCATTCCAAACTGGCCTTGAACTCCTGATCCTCTTGTATTAGTCTTCCTAGTGTTGGAATTATAGACATGTACCATCCATTCAAGTTACACTTATATTTACTTATTTATTTTTTAAATTTCTTCAAGAGGCTGGACTTAGTGGCCCATGTCTTTAATCCTAGTAGTACTCAGGAGGCAAAGGCAGGCAGATCTCTGAGTTCCAGACCAACTAGAGCTATACATACAGTCAGACTGTCACAAAAAAAAACTTTTTTCTTTCAGGGTCTAACATCTGGCAAAGTGCTGTTGTGCACGACTGTAACCTGAGTGTGCTTCCCAGAGCCCACACACAGTTGGGCTGAGAGAACAGACTTTTTTTTTTTTTTTTTTGGTTTTTCGAGACAGGGTTTCTCTGTATAGCCCTGGCTGTCCTGGAACTCACTCTGTAGACCAGGCTGGCCTCAAACTCAGAAATTCACCTGCCTCTGAGTGCTGGGATTAAAGGCGTGCGCCACCATGCCCAGCTTAGAGAACAGACTAACAAAGCTGCTCTCTGACCTCCATAAGTGAACCCATACATCCGTCTCACACACACTGATAATACTAATAAATCTTCAAGGGCCTGAAGAGATGGCTTAGTGGTTAAAAGCAATGGCTCTTCCAGAGGACCTGCAATCTTGTGGACTCTTTGGGAACCCTGTTTGCAAAGCTATGTCACTATGGCTGGTATGGAAGTGGTACCAGGCCAATGTCAAATAGGGTTAACAGATATACCTGCCATATCTGACTTCAGGATCAGGCTAGCCTAAAGAAGTACCCAAACGCACAGCTTCTAGGAACTGCAGAGGCAAAGGTTCCCAGGTCAGGTCCTGAAGCTCTCAAATTGCTAACTTTCCCCAGTAGAAGATACTGTGCAGCTTATTAGGAGCCACATATAGAATAGAGGTCTGTGTTTAGTGTTTAATATAGGCTCCTCTACACCAAGCAAGTTCACTGCTATGGCTTGATCTAAAACATCTCCCAAAGGCTCATGTGTCAGAGGTCTGGTTGCCAGCTGATGGCCATGGTGAAGTGATCTGACCAAAATTAACCTACTGATGAATTCATAATTTGATGGTATGATGGGGGGTGGGGGACTGTAATACAAATAAGGAGGTGGGGCTTGTTTAGAGGATGTGTGTTGCACGGATGGATCTTGTTCCTGGCCTCCCCTACTTATTAAAGTTGATGCTGGTCATGGCCCCAGAAATAACAAGCTTCAAACTCCACAAGCCTCTAAGACAGCACTTCTGACAGGGTTCATAGCATATGCACTTGCACTCATTACTTTCTCTCATGCCCTGACTGTGTGATATGGATACAAACATAAACCCTCAGAATGGTTAGCAGGGGGTACTTATTTGATATGAGACAGCCAATATGAAATCATTTCTAAAAAATACAAGGGTAAACGAACATTTTGAAGTTTTTTTTTATAAAGATTTATTTTATTTATTATATGTAAATACACTGTTGCTGTCTTCAGACACTCCAGAAGAGGACGCCAGATCTCGTTACAGATGGTTGTGAACCACCATGTGGATGCTGGGATTTGAACTTATCACCTTCGGAAGAGCAGTCGGGTGCTCTTACCCACTGAGCCATCTCACCAGCCCCCGTAAACGAACATTTTTAATCCTCTCTGCCCTTCATAAGACAAACAGAAGTCCCTACCCAACAGAACTGCAGGCAAGAGCAGACAAGGCTAAGTGACCACCAGGGATTCTAACACTCCATTCAGCTGAGTAGCAGGGGGCACAAGTATAATAAGCAACACCAATATCTCTGGCCAAGATTTGTTTTTATATATCCAGTCTGCTCTCAAAACCTTATTTTCTAAGTAAATACAAAATAACAGCAGCTATAACAATAATCAGCAGCATGAATGGAGATTACTTGGGCAGATGACAAATTATCATTGAATAAAGTAAGTATCACAGAACACCTACTGCTTGCTTCAACAGTATTACTCATTCATTTTTTCCAGAATAGCAACACACACAGTAAGAATGATAAGCTAGGCATAGTGGCACATGCCTTTAATCCCAGCACTCAGAAGGTAGAGACATACATGTGAATCTTTTGTAAGTTCGAGGCCAGCCTGATCTACAAGTGAGTTCCAGGACAGCCAGAGCCACACAGAGAGACCTTGTCTCAAAAAACCAAACACACACACACACACACACACACACACACACAAAATGTTTGCTCTTCCTTAGAGGATTAAAACATAGACCCAAAGTTTCAGTCCACTTCAAAATGAGGCCAAAGGTCTGAGACTGAAGACTGCCTTTTATCTCTACTTCATCTCCTGAAGCCCTACCTGTTGTCTTCCATCTCTTCACCACCAGCCTTGTCAGCAAGTCCAAGCTTCTTTTCCCCCACCTGGTTTTTGTTGTTTTGTGGTTTGGGGTTTTGTCTGGTTGGTTGGTTTTGTTTTGAGGTAGAGTCTCTTTACATAGACCTGGGTGTCCTGAAACTCACTACTGTTGGGATTCAGACCCAAGACAAAGGGCTGAGGGGCATGCTTTACATACCAAATCAGACCTCCAGGCATCCAGGTTCTCCCAGCATTCTTCAGCCCCTATGTGTCTGCAGTTCACTAGAAGCTGGCATGCCCCACCCTCTGCCCTGAACTTTCCAGCCTGGGGAGGAGGGGGGGATTCCCCCACCCCAGCCGCTCTTCCCTATATAATCCAGACACTCTGGTCTCCCCATCCTCTCCTCTCTCCCTGTGTGTACATGTTCTTTCTCTACCCTTCCCCTATATCCCCCTCCCCTATGGCAACTTCCTTGATAGAGTGGCTTCGCAATAAACCTGCCTTTATAAACTCTAATTTTGCTGGAACTGGCTTATTTCATCAATGGAGAATCACTTATCAACGATGTAGACCACAATGGCCTCAACACTCACAGAGATACGATGTAGACCACAATGGCCTCAACACTCACAGAGATATGATGTAGACCACAATGGCCTCAACACTCACAGAGATATGCTTGTTTCTCCTCCCAAGGGCTGGGATTAAAGGCCTGTGTTCTAGATCTATTTTCTCTTTTTAAAGATTTATTTATTTTATGTATATGAGTACCCTGTAGCTGTCTTCATGCACACCAGAAGAGGGCATCAGATCCCATTACAGATGGTTGTGAGCCACCATGTTGCTGGGAATTGAACTCAGGACCTTCTCTGAAAGAACAGATGGTGCTCTTGACCACTGAGCCATCCATGTCTCTAACTCCTGGATCTGGTTTTTTAAGTAAGGGTCTTACTACATAGCCCAAACTGGCCCTGAACTCAAGCTCTTCCTGCGTCAGCCTCCAGTACTGGGATTACAGGGGTGTGCTAACATTCCCAGACAATACCCAGATGTATGGCTGGCTCCTCATCCCTCTGCCCTGCATTCTACCTGTGCACAAACAGGACCTGCACATTTCTGCCCAACTCAGAGCGTACTGAAACCATGGGTTCTCTACATACATTCAAGACTATCCATCCTCCATCGCCCTCTAGTGTATCTCCAGTCCCCAAATCCTAGTTCACTGCATAATGAGCACTCTCGGGGTGTTCCTACAACACAGTCATGCTATACTTCACCTGGAGCGTCCACTCCTACTCACCTGCCCTTCAACACAACAGTATAAAGTAGTTGCTCAAGAAATATTTGGTTGGCCGGGTGTGGTGGCACACACCTTTAATCCCAGCATTTGGAAGGCAAAGGCAGGCGAATTTCTGAGTTCGAGGCCAGCCTGGTCTACAGAGTGAGTTCCAGGACAGCCAGGGCTACACAGAGAAACCCTGTCTCAAAAAAAAAAAAAAAAAAAATTGATTGATGGATGAATATACACTGAAAATTTTCTTCATTTGTGGCTCTATACTAAAATTTACCTTCCTTGTTTTTCCAGTTTGAAAAGGATAGACATTTCCAGTGTTGGAGATCAGTGCTCATCTTAGGAAGACAGTCACCAAGGAAATGAGTGTTTCTGGTGGCCTCAGGAGGTGCATGAATCAGAAAAGAGATTGCATTCATCTTTCTGGAAACATTCAACTAATGGACAGTATGTCCTGTTCTGTTTTTATAAAACTGGTTGATTCGTTGAGGGGGTGGGGGTGCAGAGGTATCTTGGGCTAGACAAATGTTCTAACGCTGTGTAAGCATGGCTAAGTTCTTACATCAACAAAGTACAAAAGTATACGAAAGCAAGAGCAAGGACTCTAAACCTCCCTGCTGGGCTGGTGAGATGGCTCAGCGGGTTAGAGCACCCGACTGCTCTTCCAAAGGTGATGAGTTCAAATCCCAGCAACTACATGGTGGCTTACAATCACCGGTAACAAGATCTGACGCCCTCCTCTGGTGCGTCTGAAGTCAACTACAGCATACTTATAAAGAATAATAAGAAATGAATCCTTGGACTGGAGAGACCAACCGGAGCAAGCCAGGCTGTCCGGAGCGAGCGGAGCCGAACGGGATGGCCAGAGCTAGCGGGCCGGCTGGAGCAAGTGGGGCCGAACAGGGACGGCTGGAAGGAACGAGCGGGGCCAACCGGAGCAAGTGGAGCCAATCGGAGCGAGCGGGCTGGCTGGAACAAGGGGGGGGGCGTATGAGGGCAGCCGGGAGCGAGTGGGGCCGGAGCGAGCGGAGCTGGCGGGAGTGAGCAGGGTCGAGCGGAGCGAGCGGGATTGACCAGAACAAGGGGAAAAAAAAAAAAAGAAAACAAAAAACAAAAAACAAAAACCCTGCCACACAGTGGAGCCACCTAAGTAGAGAGTAGATCCCTGGATCACACCCCAAAGATTCTGATGTCTCTGACTACGGGGTCACTTCTCAACCAGCTATTATTATAAAACCCTACTTTAAAGACATAATAGCCTTGAAATAAAAAGTAGACAGTACACTGAGGGACCCAGCACACACAGTGAGTGAGCACTGAGAAATCCAAAATGAACTAGCTAAAGAAACAGGAAGAAGCCAAACATGGCAAACACTGTATGACAGCATTCAGGAGGCTGAAACACAAGAACCCAAGTCTGAGGCCAACCCCAATCTTACAAAGAACAGCTGGTTTTTTGTTTTTGTTTTTTTTTTAAGTTTTTTTATTTATGTGTTTGTGTGCACACCATACATGTTTATGTGTCAGCAGAAGCCAAAAGAAGTCACTGGATCCTCCTGTAGTGTATTTATAAGCTGCCTAACGTGGGTGCTGGTAACTGAACTCAGATCTGAGATCTGCTGGAAGAACAGCAAATGCTTTTAACCTTTGAGCCATCTCTCTAACTCTGAGGTTCTCAACTTGTGGGTTAATGACCCGTTGGAAGGTCAAAGGACCCTTTCACAGAGGTCACACACCAGATATCTACACTACAATTCATACGGTAGCAAGATTGTAGTGATAAGTAGCAACAAAGCAATGTTATGAGTGGGTCACCAGAGCATGAGGGACTGGATAAAGGATCACAGCAATAGGATCTAGTCCCAAAGAGCAGCTTCACAAAAACAAAAACAAGCTGGGGGCAGTGATACACGCCATTAATCCCAACACTCAGAAGACTAAAGCAGGTGGGTCTCTGAGTTCGAGGCCAGCCTGATACAGGACAGCCAGTTACTGCTAAGTTAAGAACACACAAACAATCATAACTGTGAGGCAAACATCACTGTTCCTCAGACTACAGAAGTGATGACATACACCAGAATCCCATCATTTTAAAAGCAAAGGCACTACAAGACCCAGGTCCGCTTGGGCTAGAGTGTGTGGTAGTTTGTATGAGAATGGCTCCCATATGCTCATATATTTGAATTACTGGTCTCCAGTTGGTAGAACTGCTTGAGGAAGGATTAGGAAGTATGGCCTTGCTGGAAGTGGGGTACTTTGAGATCTCGAATGCTCACACAACTCCCAATCTTGCTCTCTGCCTACTTGTGGATCAGCTACTGCTCCAGTGCCATGCCCGACTGCTCAATGCTTTGCTCCCCAGCATGATGGTCACAGATTCACTCTCTGAAACTGTAAGCAATCCCTGAATTAAATGCTTTCTTTTATAAATTGCTTCATGGTGTCTCTTCATAACAATAGAAAAGCAGCGGGGCGTGGTGGCGCACGCCTTTAATCCCAGCAGAGGCAGAGGCAGGCCGATTTCTGAGTTCGAGGCCAGCCTGGTCTACAAAGTGAGTGCCAGGACAGCAAGGCCTATACAGAGAAACCCTGTCTTGAAAAACCAAATAAATAAATAAATAAATAAATAAATAAATAAATAAAGCAATAGAAAAGCAACTAAGACAGAGAGAGACCCATCTCTCAAAAAAAAAAAAAAAAAAAAAAAAAAGGAAGAAAAGACATTCACAAGTAAAGATTTAGACAGAAGTGCTCCTTCTACTACCTCTCTGACCCTAGCCCTTCCTTAGGGTAGCAGCCATAGTCCCTTGTTCCACTAAGATTTTGTAGCCTAAACTCAAAATCCGTGAAGTTGCTGGGTGACCCAGCTTTCTCATTAGTCATTCTAAGCATCACAGGGCCACTGTCAGCACAGACTGAGTGACAGATAAGCCTGGTGCCTGTGCAGACTAAGGGCTCCACTGCTTCTTCCAAAGACTGGCTCTTCTGCACTCAACAGCCACAGTGAGGAATATCATGTTCTGAATGTGACATGTGGCTAGCATGAGACCCAAGATCCCCCTAGCATCCCTGCTGAACAGCTAACGTATTGTATATAATATTAAGAACTGAGATCCACACCAAGAGACAGAGCTGACTTGAAGCCCAGCTCCCAAGTACACTTGCTAGAGCCAACCACTGATAGTACCGCATGGACCCAGCAGCTCACAGCTGCTATTGTGGATCAGTCTGTTGCCTTAACTGACACAACCTAGAGTCTTCTAGGATTGTCTACACTGGGGTTGGTCTTTGAACTTGATGTAGGGGATTGTCTGAATTATGTTAACTGTAGGAAGAACCAGCCCTCCCTGAAAGGTAGCATCTTCTAGACAAAGGGTCTTGACATGAGTGAAAGTGGAGGAGCACAAGCAAGTAAACACACATGCACCGTCCATGCACGGCTGTTCTTTTCCGGCCCTAGATTGTGGCTGTGATATGGCCAGCTGTCCTGAGCTCCTGCCTTGACTTCCTTGCAATGTTGGGATATGAGTTAACTGTACACCAAATAAACTTTTCCTCCCTTAAGGTGCTTAAGGAAACAAAAAGGAAACTAAAAATCCAAACACTTGCTCATCGTAAGTCCCCACATAACTAAACAGAGACAGAACCAGCCATCTGTTCAATTCTCTGTGTACTGATTGCTCCCAGAGCAGCTCCAGGCTTCCAATGACACCTGCACACAGAGAGGCTGCTTTTCTTCACATGGCCCTTTTCACTCCTCTTTCTAAAGCCTACAGTCGAATCCACCTTAGGCCTTCCTACTCATCGCCCCTCTAAGAGTCCAACTCAGACAGCCCTGTCCACATGCTGCCTGCACAGACCAAGGCATCAGCATCTGTTGAGCAGGCTATATTTTCTATCTTGTTCTCTGACCCGTGGATCCCAGCCTCCCAAATACTGCTTCCTCACAAAACCTGCCCAAGACATCCCCCATGATCTTACTCCTTTCTTTTTCTATGAAATTACCACAGTAGTCATCTCAGTAGCCAGATTACATCTGTTCTGAAAGTCTAATGGTGGTGACAAACTGGAGGTACAGGTGACACATGATACTGGACCTACCCAGAAGAACTGTAAAGACCATCTGCTCCGCCACTTCAAGAGACATTATACCACCTCCTCTAGTTCCCAACAACAGCACAGCTTCACGGAGCTGGGCTTCAGATATTCCACAGCCCAGAGCAAGCGCCCTCACTTCAACACTCAGATCAATCTTTAGAAATCAGCTCACTGATTCTAATAATTTCCCATCACTAAAGCAAAGATAAATTATTTTTAAGGCCTGCTTTTATTTGCTTCTAAAATGCATCTTGGGCTTGGAAGACATGTAGCCAAGGCAAGAGTGCTTAGTGTGTATAATGCCTTGGGTTCAATCCCCAGAACTCAAAATAAGTAAGTAAATACTACCTGGACCAACAGGCAAAGGTACTTGCCAAACCTGACAACTGCCTGGTGTGGTAGCACATGCCTTTAATCCCAGCACTGGGGCAGCCTGTGCAAAATCCCTTACTGAACTAATTAAATTGTCAGCCCCTAGCCGGGCGTGGTGGCGCATGTCTTTAATCCCAGCACTTGGGAGGCAGAGACAGGCAGATTTCTGAGTTCGAGGCCAGCCTGGTCTACAAAGTGAGTTCCAGGTCAGCCAGGGCTATACAGAGAACCCCTGTCTCGAAAAACCAAAATAATAATAATAATAATAATAATAATAAATAAATAAATAAATAAATAAATAAATAAATGAATAGTCAGCACTTGTCCACTACAGTTCTGGACCCTAGCCGGGTGTGGCAGCGCACACCTTTAATCCCAGCACTCGGGAGGCAAAGGCGGGCGGATTTCTGAGTTCGTGGCCAGCCTGGTTTACAAAGTGAGTTCCAGGACCGCCAGGGCTATACAGAGAAACCCTGTCTCGCACCCCCTCACCCCCCCCCCCCAAAAAAGGAAAAACAGTTCTGGACCCTAGGAACCAACCTCCAAACATCCCTATTAAAACCACATACCCAGCAGGCCCCTAAACCCTCCAAGTTTATGAAAAAAAGTTGGGGTGTTTTACTGACATTTTCCTCTGGAAACACTACCAACACTGTTAGCTTTCAGACAACTCCACTAGGCTCCCCCCAGGGACCTAGCAATTGTTCATGCCATCAGCTCCAGCTACACTAGGTGGTCCACTAGGTGTGCATAAGAGGATTGCCCACCACCCAGGCCCTCTTTCTTTTGCCTCATGTTCC
Source organism: Mus minutoides (assembly GCA_902729485.2). Classification (NCBI taxonomy): domain Eukaryota; kingdom Metazoa; phylum Chordata; class Mammalia; order Rodentia; family Muridae; genus Mus; species Mus minutoides. The sequence goes on from LR749536.1 coordinate 2,374,441, forward strand.
TGGTCAGTTCACTTGTTCACTCCCTCTCTCCCTCCCTCCATGTCCTCCTCTGTCCCCTCTTCCCTGCCCTCATGGCTCTGTTCCCATCTGTCTGCCTGTCTACATGTCTACGCCTGCCTCTACTCCTTCTCCAGGTCCTCACTCCCCTCCCTTCTCCCAAATAAACCTCCTTATACCAGAGCTGTTGCATGGTGTAATTTCTTGGGAGAACACCTTGGTATGGGCCCACCAGGCACCCCTCACCATGTTATATTTTATAACAAACACAACTTATACAAAAAAAGAATTTTGTTTGTTTCAAAAGTGTCTTGGGTTACAATGGAAGAAAATGTCATGCTGGGGCCTGAAATGACTACACTGAGCTATATTTGCTTTAGATTAAAAATAGTTGCATCTTCCCTTTCCAGGAAGGGGCTTTGCCCACCTAGAAGAAAACACCCAGCTGGAGCCATTATTACATCACCAAGCTGAAAGGCCCAGATTCCAGGGAAGATCAAGTCCACCAGCAACCAGCCTTCGCCAGTGTCAGATCCTGCTATTGATCCCCAGCAGCCTCACAAGAACTCCAAGGCCGGCTGGCTGGCTGGCCGGCTGGCTGGCTGCTCTTCCCCCTCTGACTTTTTCATGGCTAGCCTGGAACTCACTTTGTATATAGTCCAGGCTGGTGTCAAATTCATAGTAATCCTCCAGCTTCTACCTCTCAAGTGTTGGAAATACAGGCATGTGCCACTACTTCTCACTTGAAAAATATTTTTGAGACAAGATCTCATGCAGCTCAGGTTTGCCCTAAAACTGCTACAAAGTAGAAAGTGACTTGAGCTGCCTATCACCACCCTAGCTCCAGTTGTTACAGGCTTGGGCCATCACACACTAGCTTTCCTCCAGGCTAGCAGATTAACAGAGTGCTGCGCTGGGCTTTGTCTGTTTTGCCTCTTTTGTTTGTTTTTTGAGACAAAGTCTCATAGCCTACACTGGCTCTAGGTGAACTACAATAGCTAAGGCTGGCCTTCAATTTCTAAGTCCTCCTGCTTCAACTTCCCACACACCGGGACTACAGGTTTCCACCACAACACCTGTGTCCTCTTTGACTTAATGGAAAATAAAATAAAAGAAATTTACACACAAAAAACAAATTCCAACAACTGTAAGCAAAAGGGGGGGCAGGAAGGGGGGGGAGGGCAGGGGAGGGAAGAGGAGGGCAGGGGAGGGGAGAGGAGGGCAGGGGAGGGGAGGGGAGGGGACGGGCCTGGCCTAGAAATGACTGTTCAGGTAAAGGTACTTGCCATCAAACCAGATAACCTGAGTTGGACCCCTGAAGCCCACAGAGTAGGAGGGAACCAACTCCACAGGTTATCCTCTGATCATACACGCACATGTGTACACACACACACACACACAAAAAAAAAAAATTTAAGAAGCTTATAAAGATAAAACACAAGTCCCCTCAGGTAAGGGCTAGGTTTCTTCAGCTCATCTCCCCACACAACAAGTACATCTCTTTTTCTGCACCATTATTTTTTGTAAGAAGGACCCAGGCTGGCCAGCAATCCTTTTGCCTGAACTTCCCATGTACTGGGATTACAAACCAAATCCAGCTCTTCTTTCCTTCAATTGTTTGGTTGGCTGGTTAGTTTGGTTTTTTGTTTATTTGTTTGTTTGTTTCTGGAAAGTCTCACTATGTAGATCAGGCTGGCCTTAAACTCACAGGGATCTGCCTGCCTCTGAGTGCTCGTATAAAGGCTTGGTTTCTTCTATCACTCTCACAGCTCAGTCACATATGTCATAACTATTCCTCTGCATGTGTGTGCACTGTTCTCAAGTGGCCGCTCGTACACATTCCTGCTCTCTATAGACACATCTGAAGAGAAAAACCCTAGATGTGGAACTGACAGACTTTAACAAAACGGCTTTCAATTCATACCCAACCTAAGGATTTAAGTTATTTTCCTCTTACTTTTACTGGTATTGAGTTACTGTCAAACACCTCATTAATAATTTGAACAGGAAAAGAAGAGAAAATGGAGCAGGGTTGACCAGCATGAGACAGAAGTTAACCTTCTCCATTGCTTGATTGGTCATGAAAATATGGGAGGCTGAGTTCCCAAACAACTAATGAATCAAAACATGCCACTGTTTTTCTAGCCAAACTTGACTAGCTCAGAGGAAAATTCCTACAGAAAACATATGGGCTGAGTAATTATTTCAAATAATAGCACTGCTGTGGAGCTCTCCGCCTCTGTGGTTGACCCTCCACACCACCCTAGGAACTGAGACACCTTACAGCCCAAACCCTAGAACAACTCCAAGCTCAGAGCAGCAAGAACAGGTACAGGAGAGAAAAGCCAGAGACTGCTTCTGAGCTCACACATGTACTCTTCACACTGTAAGCTCACTGCTCCAAAAGCCAGTCACCTTTACCAAAGCCTGTTTCCAAACCTCTAAGTTTGCTGTGTGTTATCATCCAAATGACAGGCATGCTCTGGAAGAATGTGAGAAGCCAGCTTTCCCAGAGAACCAGTATCCTGGGAGACTGGGAAGAAACCTTCTGCCTTGGGCCAGTGCACACAGAAAAGTATCTACACGTCTACTGTCTACTTCCACTCCTGGGCTTTCTTTCTGATCAGCATAATTTTTGCCAAGAACAACTGTTTCTGACACTCCCACCATCAAACACAAAAAACATCAAAGGCAAAGGTTTATGCATGTTACCTATAAATTATGTTTCATTTCAAAATAGTGGCATCTGGGGCTAGAGAGATGGCTCAATAGTTAAGAGCACTGACTGCTCTTTCAGAGGACACAAGTTCAAGTCCCAGCACCCATATGGCAGCTTACAACTGTAACTCCAAGATCTGACACCCTCACACAGACATACATGCAGACAAAACACCAAAGCACATAATAATGATAGATAAAATAAATAAAAATAGCCGGGCGTGGTGGCACACGCCTTTAATCCCAGCACTCGGGAGGCAGAGGCAGGTGGATTTCTGAGTTCGAGGCCAGCCTGGTCTACAAAGTGAGTTCCAGGACAGCCAGGGCTATACAGAGAAACCCTGTCTCGAAAAACCACAAAAAAAAAAAAAAAAAAAAAAAGGGGCTGGTGAGATGGCTCAGCGGGTAAGAGCACCCAACTGCTCTTCCGAAGGTGCTAAGTTCAAATCCCAGCATCCACATGGTGGCTCACAACCATCCGTAAAGAGATCTGGTGCCCTCTTCTGGAGTGTCTAAAGACAGCTACAGTGTATTTACATATAATAAATAAAATAAATCTTAAAAAAAAAATAGTGGCATCAATAAAAATCAACTACTACTGGGTTACTTCATTTATGAGTAGGTTCTCACAGCCTATAGAATGAAGTAACAACTTCCGCCCTAGTATAAGTAGAGGTTGGGGAGCTGTTGTCTAAAGCTTCCCACCTGAGATAAGGGCAAGTTCTCCCCTCTTATGATTTTGTTCCCAATCAATAAGCCAGAGAATACCAGCACTCAAGGCCTGCTTTGCCACCTCTCAGTAAGGAACTTTGGTGTGGTTCTGAGCTAATCCAGCAACTGTTTCACTACAGAAGATTTACCACCCACCTCATTTCCCATTCAAGAAACAGCTCTACCTACTGTGTCCTGACTCTACTAACTCAAAGCCAGCAATGTCTCTGCACCCATCTGAGTCCTACTGCTAGCCCACCTACCCACAGTAGTCTCTAGTCACCACACCTCACTGTGTCCACAGAGACCCTTCCAGCAATCTATGTCCTCCAAGTGTGTAAGGATTAAGGGCAAAGATGCAAAGTTCTCCCATTCACTCTGAGTTGTCATCTCTCCCCTCCTTTTAGCAATGTTTGCATTTTCTAATCTGGCTCTCATCTCTTTCCAAGGCGTCTCAAATTATCCTCCCCACCCATGCCTCCCTTTATCCAAATCATGAGCAAACCAAGAGGCTTCTGCAATCCACTCTTACCAAGCGCTGGAGCACTGCCACTGCTGCCTGAAGGCCCCATAGCAGGAATAGGGACAGACAGACACATCATTATGTCCCAAAATGTGAATTTGGCTTTGAAAATAATCTAGACTACTGCTTCTCCATTCTCCACAGCCCTCTCCCTAAACTCTCACAGAACCTTCTAGAATGAGAGAAATACACATAGCCTGGCTCAATTCACTTTCAGAGGCATCTCATCACTAATCTAATCTTCTGAAAAATATCAACTAAGGGAAACTGTCTTTCCTTCTCTTCTGTCTAAAGACAAGCAAAGAACCATATTTGTGTCATCCCCACCAGATCCATCCTTGCTGACCAGACATACTACACAGAGAAAATGCTGTAAACAAAACCATACTCAGGAGCTGAGAACTGACAAAGTTTTTTTTGTTTTCCGTTTTTTTTTTTTTTTTTTTTTTTTTTTTTTGAGACCAAGTTTCTCTGTGTCTTAGAACTAGCTCTATAGACCTGGCTGGCTTCCAATTTAGTGATCCACCTGCCTCCGCCTCCCAAGTGCTGGGATTAAAAACTTTTACAAGTTATTCTTTGACCTCCAAACACTTATGTGTACATAAGTACACATACATACACACAAAAGATATGGAAAATTTTTTAAATTTTTGAAAATATTTGCAGCTGGGCACAGTAGCCCACACTAATAACCCCAACATGTGGGAAAGTAGGATCTCTGTGAGCTTAAGGTCTACAATAGAAACACTGTCTCCAAAAAAATAGCACAGGGAACTTAAGGAAGCTGAAGCAGGAACACTGTGGGCTCAAGACAAGCCTGGGCTAGTGAGATTCTGTTTCAAAACAGAAGAGTATACACCAACTATACATCTTAACCCAGTCACAGAACACATCAGCATCCAGACTCCTGCAGCCTAGTTAAGTAAGGTACATGGATGTCCTGCCTCCTCTACCCTAGATCCAAGTCTGATATAAAGCTACCAAGATTAACTATCACTCTACAAAGCAAGGAGTCTGGGCTGCATCGGCTGCCATAGACATGGACTTCCTTCACTCAGGGCTTCTTCATTTGGGTTGGTGACAGGGATTCAACTAGGGACAATGTCCATGCTAATTAAGCACATTCTCTGGTCACCCCTAGCCACAGGTTTCTTTTTAAAATCAGGTTGTTCTTGGGACCAAGCTGCCTTGTCCCTCCATCATTTCTGTTCCTGGCCCTCAGCCACTGCATCTCTCAGGGAGACAAATATATGGTGCATACAATGATGTCTAAGTAGACAGAGGCATCAACTTCCAGCCCCTCAGGAGCACTGCCTTCAGTCAGGTCTATCACCCGCTACTGTGCTTTATAGACTCCATGGAGATGAGAGGAGCATGCCAAAAGACAGGGAAAGAAGCACTGTGGGCTTAGGAATGGTGTGCTAGCACATGCCTTTAATACCAGCACTCAGCAAACAGAGGGACATTGAGCCTTGTGAGTTCTAGGCAAGACTGATCTACTGAGTGAATTCCAGGGCAGCCAGAGCAACACAGAGAAACCCCGTCTCTCTCTTTCTCTCTTTCTCTCTTTCTCTCTTTCTTTCTTTCTTTCTTTCTTTCTTTCTTTCTTTCTTTCTTTCTTTCTTTTAATGTATATGAGTACACTGTAGCTGTCATCAGACACACCAGAAGAGGGGAGCATCAGATTCCATTACAGATGGTTGTGAGGCACCATGTGGTTGCTGGGATTTAAACTCAGGACCTCTGGAAAAGCAATCTTAACCACTAAGCCATCTCTCCAGCCCAAGAAATCCTATCCTTTAAAAAAAAAAAAAAATGGGAGGAAAACTGTAAACAGGATGTAAAGTCAATTAAAAAAAATTTTTTAATAAAATATTACATAAAAAAAAAAGACTTTGCTGGGCAGTGGTGGTGCATGCCTTTAATCCCAGCACTTGGAAAGCAGAGGCAAGCAGATTTCTGAGTTCGAGGCCAGCCTGGTCTACAAAGTGAGTTCCAGGACAGCCAGGGCTACAGAGAAACCCTGTCTCGAAAAACAAAAAACAAAAAACAAAAAAGACTTTACCTGTATGAATGTTTTACCTGTATGTATGCCTGGTTACTAAGAAAGGTCAGAAAAGGGGCTGGTGAGATGGCTCAGCGGGTAAGAGCACCCGACTGATCTTCCAAAGGTGATGAGTTCAAATCCCAGCAACCACATGGTGGCTTACAACCACCCGTAATGAGATCTGACGCCCTCCTCTGGTGCGTCTGAAGTCAGCTACAGCGTACTTAAGAATAAAAATAAACAAATCCTTGGACCGGAGAGACCAACCGGAGCGAGCGGGGCTGCCTGGAGCGAGCGAGGATGGCCGAAGCGAGCGGGGCCGGAGTGAGTGGGGCCAGGGTTGACCGAAACAAGGGGCGGGGGGAAGAAAGGTCAGAAAAGATCCCCTGGAACTGGGTTACAGATGGTGTAAACCACCATGTGGATGCTGGGAATCATACCAGATCCTCTGTAAAGCTAAGTGCTTTTGACCACTGAGCCATCTTTCCACTCTGCAGTTTTTATGAGATATCAAACTCATAGTTTATACCAAAATAAAAAGGGGCAGATATCAAGTGCCAATGATCAGACACATGCCAGGCTCCATTCACACTGCTAGCTGGGCATCTGTGTCCTCTGCAGCCTGAGATTACTGTTTCAGTCTTGCTAAGGAAAAGAAGGCAAAGACCTCACCTGAGGTCATAACCCAGAGGATCTCAGGGTCTATTTTGGAAGATCCCTTCCTCAAGCTCCAGTCTCTATGGCTGAGGACAGTTATCACTGTCCAACATCATTATGCTTATGCTTGCCTGTCTTGCTCAACAGCAGCAACCTAATCTCTGAAAAGTCATGACCGAGTCAGCACAGCACCACCAAGCCCTATGTAGAAGGTCCTTAAAAACCCTTCTTGGGCTGGTGAGATGGCTCAGCAGGTAAGAGCACCCGACTGCTCTTCCAAAGGTGATGAGTTCAAATCCCAGCAACCACATGGTGGCTCACAACCATCCTTAATGATATCTGCCGCCCTCTTCTGGAATGCCTAAAGACAGCTACGGTGTACTTACACATATAATAAATAAAATAAATCTTTTAAAAAAATTAAAAAACAAAAACAAAAACAAAAACAAAAAAACCCTTCTTAGAGCCAGGCGTGGTGGCGCACCCTTTAATCCCAGCACTCGGGAGGCAGAGGCAGGCGGATTTCTGAGTTCAAGGCCAGCCTGGTCTACAAAGTGAGTTCCAGGACAGCCAGGGCTATACAGAGAAACCCTGCCTCAAAAAACCAACAACAACAACAACAACAACAACAAGGCATAAACTGTGTGTGACTTTATACTCCAGCACTCAGAAGGCAAGAGGATTTCAAGTTCAAGGCCAACCTATACCACAAAGTAAGGCCATATCAGTCATGTTCTAGAGCCCTCAGCAGCAATATAGCATGGTGAGACAGGCCTCGCCCAACACCCAGTTACTACAGCAGCCCAGACACAGAGGCCACAGAAAAGCTGACACTGAAGAGGACGGCTGTGCCTGGGCACAGCCCACAATAGACTCTATTATCCCTGGAGCCCCATGACAGGATGGAAGATGGGAGGCCAGGACATTCCTCCACCCCCTCACACCAGAGGGAAAGGGCACTTTTCAGAAGCCTAAACAGGAAGTAATTTTCCTTCAACTGTTAAAATCAGAGAGGACCTCTCCTCTTAAAAAAGAGGGGGGGGGAGGGCCTGAAATGCTAGCAATTAACTCAGGTAAACTAGATGGCCACAGAGTTGGCCTTCCAGTAGTCAGCAATGCCAACTAGAAGGAAACTAACACTAAGGGCTTTGAGAATACAGGTTACCCACAAGCCCTGTAAGTTCAAGGATGCACTGAGAGTAGAACAATCAGCTTCTACTAAAGATTTCCTCCTGTTCCGAGGAGTTCAGTCATTCTCTTGGCCCTGCCCCCCCCCCCAAGTCAGAATCTCATGCTGTATGTACTCCAGCTTCTCAATCACATCTTCAGACTGCCATGCTCAAGAGTTAGGGGTCTACACAGATTGGTACACTTCTCAGTGTTACAGGTCTACATTTACTCTACTGGTAAAATATTATGATCTTCTCCAGGTAAGCAGAAGCAACAGCTGGAGGCACAAACCCAGAACAGGAAAGGATAAGACAGGAATCCTACTGTATCTATTTGTGACTTTAGTGGACTCTATTTTTAGATCTCTAATAAAGAGCCTCCCTGCTACTCTCCTACCAAATTTTCCCATTCTGGCAATCCAATCTTTCCAACACTGCTCAGAGATCTAAAAATGTGACACTTAGCAATCAATTTTATTTTTCCCTAAACCCAGATTTTAACCCTGCTCAAAGGTCCTCAGACTGGACTCTCCTTTATCAAGGCTACCTGAGCTCATGACAGATTTGATCTGCGGCTCAAGCAAGAGAATATACACAGAACATTTATAGTGATGAAAATTTGTTTTACATAAATATTCAATAATAAATTAGTGTCCAAAAAGCCAGGCATGTTACTATATGCCTTTAATCTTCACACTCAGGAGTCAAAGGCAGGAAGATCTCAGTATTCAAGGTCAGCCTGGTCTACTGAGCAAGTTCCAGGACATCCAGGGCTACACACTGAGAAGACCCGTCCTGAAACACCCCTCCACCCAAAAAATTAGTGTCCAAAAAAAAAAAAAAAAAAAAAAAAAAGGATGATGTCCAAGGTTCTAATTAATATCTAATTTTTTTAAAATGCCATTTAGAATGTTTGATTTTTTGGGTTTTTTTTCTTTTGTTGTTGGTGGGTTTTTTTTTGGTTTTTCAAGACAGGGTTTCTCTGTATAGCCCTGGCTGTCCTGGAACTCACTCTGTAGACCAGGCTGGCCTCGAACTCAGAAATCCACCTGCCTCTGCCTCCCAAGTGCTGGGATTAAAGGTGTGCGCCACCACGCCCGGCTTTTTTTTTTTTTTTTGCTTGTTTTTTTATATTGCTTTTCTTGGCAAAAATCTGTTGGAGGCCAGGTATGAAGAGGCACACCTTAAATTCTATAATTTAAAGATTTTATTTTAATAACTTGTATGAGGGGAGGGCTATGTACACGTAAGTGCAGATGCCTTTCAAGGCTAAAGGTATTGGATATGCTGGAACTGGAATTACAAGTGGTTCAGAGCGGCCTGATGTGGATGCTGGGAACCAAACTCCTATCTTCTAGAAATCAGCATAAACTCTCAGCTACCAAGTTGTATCTCCAGCCCCTGCAATCCCTGAATTTGGAAGGTCAAAGTAAGTTACAGGCCAGTCTGGTATAGAGAGAGATTTGGACACTAGACTAGGGAGCTTAACCAAGACCCTGTCTAAGAATTAGAAGGGCTGGGGGTCCAGCCCAGCGGTAATACACTTGCCTAGATGCTCAAGGCCCAGGTTTGATCCCCAGTAATACACATGCAAGCTAGCCTAACCCAGCTTTATAGAATAACATGAGCTAATTAAGGAGGCATTTATGACAATCAATGAGGAGCTTCATTTGGACTGTAGAGAATCGTAGAATCATCTTGATTGTTATTTTACTTTACATGTATGGATGTTTTGCCTGCATATATGTCTGTGTACCACATGCAGGCCTGGTGCCTACAGAGGCTAAAAGGAGTCCAATCCTCTGGAACTGGAGTTGTGGATAGTTGTGAATAACTATCTGAGGGCTGGAAACCAAACTTGGATGCAATGATAAAGCAGCATATACTTCTTTTTGTTTTTGTTTTGAGACAGGGCTTCTGCCCCAGTCTCAAAGCAAACAAACTCCATTGTTTCGTTCCAAATTATAAATACCAATTAGTAAAACTTTCCCTAAGCGGAGTTTGTTCGTTGGAGTTTGTTCGTAGACACCCACCCACCTTTAAGTATAAAGCAACTTCCATAGAAATGAAGAGCAAGGGCCGGGCACGCCTTTAATCCCAGCACTCGAGAGGCAGAGGCAGGTGGATTTCTGAGTTCGAGGCCAGCCTGGTCTACAGAGTGAGTTCCAGGACAGCCAGGGCTACACAGAGAAATCCTGTCTCAAAAAAACAAAAAGAAATGAAGAGTAAATATTAAAAGAGGCATCCAAGCTGGGCACTGACCACTGGCCACTGTCTCCCTGATATGACGCACTTTGTCCAAGTGTTCCACTTGCCCTTGAGCTCCCCACCAACTGGCACAGTCACCAAGGGCTGTGTCTGTCTCAAAAAAGAAAGGATCAGGCTGGAGAGGTGGCTCAGCAGTTAAGAGCACTGACTGCTCTTCCAGAGATCCTGAGTTCAAATCCTAGCTCACATCTTGGCTCACAACCATCTGTAATGAGATCTGATGCCCTCTTCTGGTGTGTCTGAAGACAGCTACGGTGTACTTATATGTAATAAATAAATAAATCTTTAAAAAAAAAAAAAGGAATGGATCTGTGGCAATACATACTCTTAAAGATGGGGAGCATTTAGACTTGGTCTGTGGACCAGCCTGGGATAAAGGTACTTGCCACCCACACCTGATGACCTGAGTTTGAACCCCAAGGCCCACATGGTCAAAGAATGTAGCTCAGTGATAACCAGTGCTTATCTAACATGCTTTAGAGCCGGGGCTCCATCCCCAAAACCACTAAGTAAATAAGGGTATTACCTGACAGCTTTTTCCTCTGTTACTGCTTTAGAATTGCCTAGTAACTCACAATCTCCTTTGCAGAATTTTTTCTTTTCAAGTGTCTTACCTCACCCTCCAGTGCCAGGCAGCGTTGAAAACCTTATCTTCAGGTTTTCAGAGCACAGGCCCTGTAGGAACAGAAGAATAGTCTTGAGTGCCCAAATTGAAATAACCAACACAGGCAATGCCACTTAACGATTCTGCCCATCTCACCCATTAGTCACCCTGCTTGTGAAAAGACCACTTTAAAGAAATGAAATGTTGGATGTACAGTCCACTCACAACCAAGTTATGAAGCTTCACATAGCAAAGACATAAAATTAATTCCAACATCTGTTTTTTTGTGCTGCTTTCGTTTCTCTTCTTCTTTTTATGTTTCCCAGACCAGCTTTGCACAGTGCTGAGGTTACAAGTATGCACTGCCGTTCCTGGTGTTGCACAGTGCTGAGGTTACAAGTGTGCACTGCCCTTCCTGGTGCTGCACAGTGCTGAGGTTACAAGTGTGCGCTGCCCTTCCTGGTGTTGCTGTTTCCTCAGTGCCCCATTCACTTTAGTAGGTTTTTTTTTTAAAGATTTATTTATTTATTTATTTATTTATTTTATGCCTATGAGTATACCACCATTGCTCTCTTCAGACACACCAGAAAAGGACATCAGATCAATCCCATTACAGATCGCTGTGAGCCACCATGTGGTTGTGGGATTTGAACTCAGGACCTCTGGAGGAGCAGTCAGCGCTCTTAACCACTGAGCCATCTCTCCAGCCCCCATACTTTATTTTCTTGAGACAAGGTATGTATTCCTGGCTGGTTTGGAACTCTCTATGTAGACCAGGCTAGTCTTGGCAACAACAGATCTGCCTGTCTGTCTCCCAAGATTAAAGGCTCTGTCTTCTAAGATTAAAGGTGTACACCACCATGCTCAGCTCTGAGTTTTTTAAAATAGGTTCTCATATAACCCAGTCTGCCCTCTAATTTAGCTATGTAGCTGAAGCTAGCCTTAAACTTTTTTTTTTTTTTTTTTTTTTTTTTTTTTTTTTTTTTTTTTTTTTTTTTTTTTTTTTTTGGTTTTTCGAGACAGGGTTTCTCTGTATAGCCCTGGCTGTCCTGGAACTCACTTTGTAGACCAGGCTGGCCTCGAACTCAGTAATTCGCCTGCCTCTGCCTCCCAAGTGCTGGGATTAAAGACGTACAACACCACTGCCTGGCTTTTTTTTTTAAGATTTATTTATTTATTATTATATATGTAAGTACATTGTAGCTGACTTCAGATGCATCAGAAGAAGGCGTCAGATCTCATTATGGGTGGTTTTGAGCCACCATGTGGTTGCTGGGAATTGTACTCAAGACCTTTGGAAGAACAGTCAGTGCTCTTAACCACTCAGCCATCTCTCCAGCTCCTGGCCTTAAACTTCTAATCCTCCTGACTCTACCTCCCAAGTGCTGGGACTATAGGGATATGCCACCATATATAAATTTTGGACAGCAGTGTTTTTCCATTTATGGTTTTTCTTATTTCTAGATTTATTTATGTATATGAGTGCCCACCTTTATGTATATATGTACAAATGTATGTATACACACAATGTGTGTGCCGGGGTCAACGAAGGTCAGAACAAAGGATCAGTTATGGATGAAGGTGGGCCACCTGCAGTTTCTGAAGCTAAACTAGGGTAGACTGCAAGAACAGTGAGCACATGCAGCAATCTCAGCTCCATTGTTTTGATGGTGTGTGTCTGTCTGTCTGTCTGTCTAAGACTCAGGCTTGCATTATCATCCCTGACTTATAAGTTCAGGTCCCGGGATTGAACCAGTGTTTTATGCATGCCTGGCAATTAAGAATTCTCTCAAAGAACTACACCATCCGCCTCCCTATTCATATTTAAAACAAAAAACAAAAACAGGATACTAGAGGGAATGATCTGCTGAATATTTTTCACTTTCTTTCCCCTTCTTCCTTTTTGGGGGTTGTTTTGAACAAAGTCTCAGTTGGTAACCCAGAGAGACTGGAATGCACTAAGTAGCTCAGGTTTGTTTGAAACTTTAGGGCAACTCTCCTGCTCTAGCCTTTAGTACTGAGAGAATAGCCTTGACCAATATACCTATCTCCAGCCGAGTTTTGGTTTTAGAGATTTACTTTTATTTTTTTTGTATTTATTTTTATTTATATGTATGGGTATTTTGCCTGCATATAGATGTCTGTTCACAACGTGTGTGTGTATTGCCCACAAAGGCTAGGCAAGGGCAATGGGTCCTCTGGAACTGGAGTTAAAAATATTTGTTGGCAGAACTGGAGAGATAGCTCAGTGGGCAAGAGCAGTGACTGCTCTTCCGAAGTTTCGAGTTCAAATCCCAGCAACCACATGGTGGCTCACAACCACTGGTAATGAGATCTGACACCCTCTTCTGGTGTGTTTGAAGACAGCTACAGTGTACTTACTACTACTACTACTACTACTAATAATAATAATAATAATAATAATAATAATAAACAAATCTTTGGGCTAGAGTAAGCAGGGGTCCTAAATTCAATTCCCAACAACCACATGAATGCTCACAACCATCTGTACAGCTACAGTGTATTCATATACATAAAATAAATAAATCTTTTTTTTTCCCCTTGTTCTGGTCAACCCCGCTCGCTCTGCTCAACCCAGCTCGCTCCGGCCAGCCCCACTTGCTCCCGGCCGCCCCCATACGGCCCCGGCTTGTTCCAGCCAGCCCTGCTCGCTCCGATCGGCTCCGCTTGCTCCGGTTTGGCCCCGCTCGTTCCGGCCATAAAATAAATCTTTTTAAAAAAAATACTTGTTGGCTGCATGTGGGTTCTGGGAACTGACCTGGGCTCCCAAGTGCTCTAGACCATTTAGCCACTTCCCCATTGTTGTCAGTTAAGTTTGGGTTGTTGTTTTTGTTTTGTTTTATTTGGATAGAGTCACACTACAGTACTAACTGGCCTGAAACTTGCTATGTAGACCAGGCTGGCCTAGAGTTTTCTGCCTGTGCTAGGATTAAAAGCAAGTGCCTACTCCTGGCTACAGCTGAGCTCTTATTTTCTTGTTTCCTTGTTTTTATATTTATTTGGGAAGGGAATACCACAGTGTATGTGGAGGTCAAAGGACAACTTGTGGGAGCCAATTCTTTCCTTCTCCCAAACGAGTTTTGGGGATGACCTCAGGTTGTCAGGTTTGATGTCAAGTGCCTTACTTGCTGAGCCAGCTCATAGGTTTTTTTCAGTTATACTTTTTTCCCTTGTTCCGGTCAACCCTGCTCGCTCCGGTCAGCCCCGCCCGCTTGCTCTGGTCAGCCCTACTCGCTCCAGTCGGTCCCACTTGCTCAGTCCCTGCTCTCTCCTGTCCAAGGATTCATTTATTATTATTAATAAGTACACTATAGCTGACTTCAGACGCACCAGAGGAGGGCGTCAGATCTCATTACGGGTGGTTGTAAGATACCATGTGGTTGCTGGGATTTGAACTCATCACCTTCAGAAGAGCAGTCGGGTGCTCTTACCCGCTGAGCCATCTCACCAGCCCCAGTTACACATTCCTATTATTTTGAATATTGTTACTCTAATTTTTTCTTACAGTATTAATTCTGTCCAAGCTGGAAATGTAGCTGCTTTGCTGACTGCTTGTTGAACATGTATAAACCCCAGGATTTGATCCCAGCACTTATCAACTAAGTGTGGTGGCACACATCTGTGATCTTAGTACTTGGGAGCTATAAGCAAGAAGATTAGAAGTTGAAGGTCACCTTCCATAGCAAGTCTGGTCATCCAACAGTGAGTTTGAGGCCAGCCTGGACTACAAAGAGCCTGACTCATTCATTCATAGACAGACAAACTGACAATACAGCCAGACACACACACACACACACACACACACACACACACACACCCAGGGTTAGGGCACACATAAGAACTGACTCTACAAAGTTACTGTCTGCCCTCCACATGTATCACGAACATGCAAGCTCTCAGAAACACACATCATACACACAAATTTTTTTTTTTTTTTTTGAGACAGGGTTTCTCTGTATAGCCCTGGCTGTCCTGGAATTCACTTTGTAGACCAGGCTGTCCTCGAACTCAGAAATCCGCCTGCCTCTGCCTCCCGAGTGCTGGGATTAAAGGCGTGCGCCACCATGCCCGGCATACACACAAATTTTAAAAGCATACACACATATATTTTACATACACATAAAAATTTAAATAAAAATACCAGGCATGTGCTAACAGTACTGGAAGAGCAAAGGCAGGAGGATCACTTCCAGGTCAAGCACATCCAGGCCTACACAGTGAGTTCCAGATGAGCCAGGGCTAGAATGAGGTACCGTCTCAAGCAAAAAATCAAATAAAAGAAAACACGAGTCGAATGAGGTCCATATATTGCTTGAGTTGTGTTCAGATTTTTATCACCTTTGCTATCTATAGTTTATGAACCTGAGCTATAGCAGCCCATCTCTCTCTCCACCCAGCCCCAAAGACAAAAACTGCTTACTTACCAAACCCGAGCAAGATAAATAGGAAACCCTATTCATTAAAGCTAAATTAGGCCCTGTAGCTGGTGCAATTTTGTAAACTACTCTAAATCTCTATTTATAGAAACTGCTGTTTGAGCAGTATTACTAGTGATCAGAGTAAAGGGAGGTGGATGGCCAGGACGAAGACTGAGGTTGTGACTGAGAAGGACTGCCTGTTTTCTTCCATTGGCTGCTTGGGGTTTTGATTGGTAGCTTTGATTCTGGTGGGAGGTTGTCTACATTGAGACAGTGCCTCACTGTGTAGCACAGGCTGGCCTCCAATTTGCAGCCTCAGACTGAGAGTTGAAATTACAGTACCATTACTTGAAACATAGGAAGACTATTTCATTTGGTTTTTGTTTGTTTTTTGAGATAGGGTTTCTCTGTGTAGCCCTGGCAGTCCTGGAACTCACTCTGTAGACCAGGCTGGCCTTGAACCCAGAAATACACCTGCTTCTGCCTCCCAAGTGCTGGAATTACAGGTGTGTGCCACCACCGCTGGGCTGGAAGACTATTTGAATAACTAAAGTACGGGCTTACAAAAATTTAGTAAGAGTATGGGTGGTGGGTGATATGTGCCTTTAATCCCAGCACTTGAGAGGTAAAAGTAGACAGATCTCTGTGACTTCAAAGCAGCCTGGTCTAACATGGGAGTTCCAGTATAGCCATACACAAAGAAACTCTGTCTCAAAAAACAAACCAAAAACAACAACAACAAAACCACAAAAGACCTAGTATGAAATTATCAGACTAAACTAGCAAGGCCATCACCGTACTCTCAGCCTACAGTGTCACACAGTCAACTGGAGGAGACAGAGTAAGAGGGCCTACTAAGAAATGGTTTGGACGCCTTTAATTCTAGCACTTGGGAGGCAGAGGCAGGCGAATTTCGAGGCC
This sequence comes from Mus minutoides, assembly GCA_902729485.2. Taxonomy (NCBI): domain Eukaryota; kingdom Metazoa; phylum Chordata; class Mammalia; order Rodentia; family Muridae; genus Mus; species Mus minutoides. The sequence goes on from LR749536.1 coordinate 2,390,495, forward strand.
AGCCTAGTCTACAAAGTGAGTTCCAGGACAGCCAGGGCTACACAGAGAAACCTAGATATGAGAATTGTTTCCTTATCTGCTGTTTATACTTGACTAGTTGCAGGTTGTGATTGCATGTGGATTAGAAACCTCCAGTGTCAGAGAGGACACGAGGCCTCATAGGAGCATCAAAGAGCAAGAGGGCTTGAGAACTTGTGCAGTGCAGGTAGGGTGGTATTGAGTGCGTGCTGTGTGCTGGTCAAGGTTTTCCCTCCTCTCTGCCTCTTCCCATGTAAAGAACATTTATTTGTATCGTTGCTACCATTTTTTCCCCCTTTGAGACAGTTTCTCTGTGTAGCCCATTTCAATAAAATACCCTTTCTTTCTCCTGTTCAGCATGTACATGCCGTGTATGTAGCCCAACCTGGCCTGGAATTCCTCAGCCTCCCAGTACAGAAAGTGCTCAGACTGCAGGCATGTAGCACTACTTACAGCTAAGACCATTTTTTGTTTGTTTTTGTTTTTGTTTTTTTAATCCCAAGTGCTGGGATTAAAGGCATGTGCCACCACTGTCCGGGCTCTTTTATTTCTTGAACCGTCCATAAAATGGGCCTATTGTCACCTGCCATTCCACTACATTAATGCACTCTTCATCAAGGCTATAAAAGTACACTTCTTGGCACACGCCTAAATCCTAGCACTCGGCAAAGGCAAGCCTGAGGGACAGACTGAATGCCAGGTTAACCTGAGCTACTGCTACTGTGAGACTTGGAGGGGGAGGGGCGAAAAGTGAAGTTAGGGAGACCAGTGATGATGGTACCAACTCCTAATCCTACTGCTCCAGATACTGACACAGGAGGACTGCAAATCCGCAGCTAACTTGAGCTACTAAGATTTTGCCTCAAAAAAACAAAATTGGGGGATAAGAGGTAGCAATACAGTTGGGGTAGTTCAAGGTAAAGTCCCTGCCTAGTATGCACAAGTAGATCAATCCTGCCAGTTACAAAGATACAAAGTGTTCTTTGTAGCCAAAGTGATAGCACTTGAATTCCAAGTCTCTGCTTGGTCACTTCTTGACCTTTGTACTCAACAGGTCCCACACACCTTCAAAACTCCTGTTTTGACCTTAAGTTTCTCTCCACCTCACCCCTTACAACTGACCCAATGGGTCAAGTCCCCACAAGACCTGAGCAATGACTAATACTTATACTAACACTAACACTAACACTAACGTTGCTGCTGCTTCCCTTTTTTATTTATGTACATAGATGTTTTGTCTGCATGCATATCTGCACACCAGTCGAGGGAACTGGATCCCAGTTAGCCACCATGTGGGTACTGGGGATTGAACTCAGGTAACTGCTAAGCCATCTCTCCAATCCTGACTAATACTTTTTTTTTTTTTTTTTGGTTTTTCAAGACAGGGTTTCTCTGACTTTTTTATTTTTTAATTATATGTAAGTACACTGCAGCTGTCTTCAGACACTCCTGAAGAAGGCATCAGATTTCATTACGGATGGTTGTGAGCCACCATGTGGTTGCTGAGATTTGAACTTGGGACCTTTGGAAGAGCAGTCGGTGCTCTTAACCACTGAGCCATCTTGCCATCTCACCAGCCCCGTATATGGTTCAAGTATTTTTTTTTTTTTTTCCGAGACAGGGTTTCTCTGTAGCCCTGGCTGTCCTGGAACTCACTCTGTAGACCAGGCTGGCCTCAAACTCAGAAATTCACCTGCCTCTGCCTCCCGAGTGCTGGGATTAAAGGCATGCGCCACCACGCCCAGCTTAATACTTCTTTTTTATTGTTATTATTTGTTTATTTTTTGTTTTTGATTTTCAAGACAGGGTTTCTCTGTATAGCCCTGGCTGTCCTGGAACTCACTCTGTAGACCAGGCTGGCCTCGAACTCAGAAATCCGCCTGCCTCTGCCTCCCTAGTGCTGGGATTAAAGGCGTGCGCCACCACGCCCGGCTCTGACTAATACTTCTTAAAAAGCAAAATTGATCGCTACAGCTATGCTCCAAGACCTTCAGGACACCCAGTTCCTCTAAGGCCCTCTATGTAGCACTTTGACTCCAACATACCAGAATACCCAAAGAGTTGAGTGTCAAGGTGTAACTCCCTAGAGTTGCAGGCAATTGGGAGCTACTCTACATGGGTTCTGGGAACCAAACTCAAGTCTGCTACAAAAATAACAAGGACTCTTAAATCATTTCTATTTTATGTGTATGTTTTGCCTGAATGTACCATATGTGTGCCTAATGACCAGAGATATCAGAAGAGGGCATTGGATCCTGTCTCTACTCCAGTTCTAGGACTGTGAGCCACATATGGATGCTGGAAACTGAATCAATCAGGGTCCTCTGAAGAACAAAAGGTGCCCTAAACCACTAAGCTATTTTTATCTTTATAACTTCCTACAAGATTGTATTTCTGAGGGTCAAGCAGACACCCATGGTACTAGCATTCAGGAAGTGAAAAGCAGAGAATCAGAAATTCAAGGCCATCTTCGGCTACAGAGGGAGTTTGAGACCAGCCTGTACTGCATGAAACTTTCTCTTTAAAAAAAAAAAAAAAGGTGGGGGGCTGGTGAGATGGCTCAGCGGGTAAGAGCACCCGACTGCTCTTCCAAAGGTGATAAGCTCAAATCCCAGCATCCACATGGTGGCACACAACCATCCGTAACGAGATCTGGCTCCCTCTTCTGGAGTGTCTGAAGACAGCTACAGTGTACTTACATATAATAAAATAAAATTAAATCTTAAAAAAAAAAAAAAAGGGCCAATGCTGGGCGGGGGTGGCGCACGCCTTTAATCCCAGCACTTGGGAGGCAGAGGCATGTGGATTTCTGAGTTCGAGGCCAGCCTGGTCTACAGAGTGAGTTCCAGGACAGCCAGAGCTACACAAAGAAACCTTGTCTCAAAAAACAAAAAAAAAAAAGGGGTGGGGGGGAGCAGTGGTGCCACATGTCTTTGATTCCAGCACTTGGGAGGCAGAGGTGTGGTAGATCTCCATGAGTTTGAGGCCAACCTGGTCTACACAGTGAGTTCCAGAACATCCAGGGGTACACAAAGAAACCCTGTCTCAAGAAAATCTACATACATACATACAAAAACAAGGGACTGGAGAGATAGCTCAGCAGTTTAGAGCATTTGCTGTTCTTCCAAAGGACCTGAGTTCAGTTCAGACCCCAATACCCGCATTGGAAAGCTAGGAACTATCTGTTAACTCCAGCTCCAGAGGCTCAACGCCCTCTTCTTCAGGAATCTATACCCACTAGGCGTACACTGACATAGACACAGATGCATAAACAAAAATAAAAATAAGTGATTAAAAATAAACACATGAAAACACAACAACAAATCCTGACTCTGTTATATGATATAAAGTGTGGACATGTTCTTTTTTCTGTGGCTCCATTTCTTCATTACAAAGAAGAAAAATTCTCCATTTCTTCAGTACAAAGATTTCAGGGAGCTGGAGCAATGACTCTACACTGGAGCATGTGCTGAAGGCAATGATTTGGATCCCAAGCTGGGCAGGCAGGACTGCATGTACCTGTAACTCCAGAAACAACAGTGCTGGGGGTGGCAGGGGACAGACAGGCAGGCAGATCCGAGGACCTATCCAGCCAGCTAGTCTAGGTGAAAATGATAAGCTTCAAGTTTAGTGAGAGACTCTGGTGAGTAATAGAGAAAGGCATTTTCCTCTGGCTTCCACTTATAAGTGCACCCTCATGAATGTGTGCTAAGCCACACACACAGAAGTTTTCAAACATTTTCTACTGGGTATCAGAACAACACACATGACGCAGAAATACAAGGCTTTTAACTGCAAATGATAGGTATATCAGTCCAAGCCATTACTGACTCAGGAAGTGGTAGAAACTGCCTACATCTGTAAGGTAAAAGACAACATGCCAACCATGATGGCTGATCCTTTAATCTCAGCAAGAAGGAAGCAGAAGCAGAAGGCTGAGTTTAAAACCAGCCTGGTCTACTCAGTGAGTTCTAGGACAGCCAGAGCTAAAGCAATGAGACCCTGTCTCAAGGAAGAAAAAAAGAAAATGCAATGCCCCATGTTCAAATACAGTGTAGGTATGTTAGTTGGGAACATGGTCTCACAGCATAGTTCAGACTGCCCTGTGACCCCTAATCTTAGGGTCTTGTCTCAGATTGCTTGAATCCTAGGATTTACAGCTATCACACTACACCAAGCTAGAAGATTTTTGTTTTGTTTTGTTTTTCGAGACAGGGTTTCTCTGTGTAGCCCTGGCTGTCCTGGAACTCACTCTGTAGACCAGGCTGGCCTCGAACTCAGAAATCCACTTGCCTCTGCCTCCCAAGTGCTGGGATTAAAGGCGTGCACCACCACCAGCTAGAAGTTTTTTTAACAATCAAATGCTAGATCTCTTTTATAAGCAACAACACCAATCAAAGTAAACTTCCCCCAATTCCTCCAAGTCCCATCATGCTTAATACCTAATAGACAAGCAAACAAACCTGTCAGCCACGCATTCAGCAGTCAAAGTTTTAAAGGTTAAGTATAGTGGCTCAGGCCTAATCCCTGAAGTTAGGAGGAAAAGGCAGAAGGGTCAGTAGTGTAATGCTAGCCTCACTACTAAATGGGTTTAAACCAGCATGGGCTTCAAGAGACCGTCTCAACAAAGAGTTTGGAGGTTTGTTTTGGGGATTGAAACTTAGAACTTCACCCATGATATGCAGAATCTCTACCACATAGCTTTAAATCCCCACCCCGACCCCAATGGCTTTAAATCCTTGGTCATGGGCTGGTGAGATGGCTCAGTGGATAAGAGCACCCGACTGCTCTTCCGAAGGTGATAAGTTCAAATCCCAGCATCCACATGGTGGCTCACAACCAGCTGTAACGAGAGCTGGCGCCCTCTTCTGGAGTGTCTGAAGACAGCTACAGTGTACTTACATATAATAAAATAAATCTTAAAAAAAAATCCTTGGTCATTCTTAGACTTTGTGCCTGAACAATTCTGACTCCAGGCTTCCTCTCCCATCAGGCCGGCCATTCACTTTGCACTATCCTTTTCAGTCTCTTCCTCCTCTCAGCTGGCTGACTTTACTACCAGAGGTCCGGACATCTCTGACACTCCTGACATGCCACCAACATATCTCTTTCTAAACTAGATCTAGATTATGCCACTCAAATGATTAAAAGCATTCTCAAGCTCCTATACCCTAAGAGGTTGGAGCTCCTATGTGCAAAGAAGGCCCAGAGCTCCCACCTGTCTAGCTGGAAGACTCCCAGGCACTATTTTAGACCATGTACATGTGGTTCCGGGTGTACAAACCTTTATGTCCCCCAGCTAATTCCTGTTGGCCCTGAAGGCCACGCACGGCTCAGGAAGGCTCTCTTCAGGCTACCATGCAAGCATATTCTATAGGCAGCAGCTACTCATCATGTGTTCTGATTCTCACTCACTGAACCCAAAATCAGTTAAGGACAACAAAGCAAGATGCATTACATGGGCCCCCAAGTCCTACCCAGAAGTCCTCAGGGAGAAAAGTCAAACATTTACTAAATGAATGCATTTTGCCAAATCAGTTTTTTAGAATGATGAGTACTTGTCCGATGACAATTTCAAGAGAGGTACATATCAACAATGCTTTCACATTCCCACCCAGTGCTGTCTGCATAGTATTACTTACTCCTACCTTCACACAGGATCCCACACACCTTGCAACTAACTCACTAGTGAAATCTGATGTCTCCAATAGCCCCTATGTCCTTTAAGCATGCTGACCATGTCCTTGACTTCAAGGCAAAAAGAACTTCAATTTCTCCATATTTAAACCATCGATCTGTACAACCCGTTACCGTGGAATTCTTTTTCTAAACTAGAACATTCTGAAAGTATGTTTCTTTCTCATTAAGTACAATATATGCTAATATGATTGCAACACCCCATCTCCATCAGATTCCAAAACATCTGGAAGCACACCCAACTCTAGCTGGAGTTATGTTCTATAAACACCACCCTCACTTCACGAGTCTGGCTTCCACGCCAAGAACTACTTCTACTAGCTTATTTAGGGAAACAGCAGGCTGGACTCTTAAGTTAGACCTCTAGGCTATAAAGGTACTGTCCCAGACTAGGCGGACCAGTCAAAACTTCGTCATCACCACGAAAACTAATCTTGATGTAATTCAACTTAACAGAAGATTCTCAAATTGTAGAGATTAAGAGGTGTGCTTTTAATTGCCCGTTGAGTTTGTCAATAAATGAACATGGGAGTTATGGCAAAGGACTCTTGAGTCGACATGGTGTTCCCTCTGGGAACATTTTCCAAATATACTCGCAAGTGAACCTGATTTCCCAAATACCCACAGCAAAGTAGTAAAGGAGGCTTCCACAGAAGCGCAACCGAGGGGGAGGAAAGAACCCCAAGACTCGGAGCAGCTCAAAGCAAGAGGCGGGGGCGGCGCCCTTCTCAGCCTCTGGCAGGAGCCCCACAGTAGAGATGCCTCCTAACTGGGCCGCGAACCCCACTGGAAACCCGGAGGCAGCCCGCAGGCCGCACACGCCCGCGGCCGAGGCACAGGCCCCGCGTTCCCGGGAGCGCGGGCCGGGGCCGGGGCCGGGGCCGAGGCCTGGCCCGTCGCCGCGGCGCGCAGCTCCGGCCTCGAGCCTTCAGCCACCGGACGGAGAGCCGAGGGGCGGCTCCGCACGGACAGCGGCGGCGCCGCCTCCTCACCCGCAAGGACGTCCGTGGCCGTGTCCCCGCCCCGGGCAGAAAGGGAGCAGCAGCAGGTGTTCCGCGGAAGGCTCGGCCGGCTGCGGCGGGGATCCCGGCCCCAGCAGGCAGGCACCGGGCGGTAGAGGCGGGAGGCGCACTCACCCAGCACCACGGGCAGGCCACGGCAGGTGTTCGTTCCTCCGGGCCCAGGGACACCGCCGCCACTCCCCGGGGACTCCGCGCGAAGCTGCCGCCGCTGCCGCCCCCGAGCCCCAGGAGCGCGAGCGCCGCGCCGCGCCGCAGCCTCCGCGCGATCACGTACCGAGCGGTGAGAGGGCGCCGAGCGCGAGGGCGGGGCGCGCGGCCGGAGCCTAGCAACCGCCTGACACGCGAGTGCCGCAGCCAATCCCACGGCCGACTCGGAGCGGCGCCGACTGGCCTTCAGCGCGCGGCCCGCTTCTGCCTGCGTCGCTGGCCCCGCAGAGCGCCGCACCCGCGCACAGGCCCCGCCCCGTCCCGCACCTCTCTGCCCATTGGCCTGTCACGCCCCCGCCCTAGAAGCCACGCCTCAACGTAGATGCCCCGCCCCCAAAGTCGACCAAGTGGGTCCCGGGACACGCCTTAGCCAGTCCGGGTAGCTGGGAGCGCTTCCTAGCTGGGGTGGGGGAGGGGCACCCTTCCCAACTTCACCCGAAGAATAAACCGAGGTATGGACAGGCCGGCGAACCGGTCCGGCCACAGCAAGCCACCACACAGCTGGCCTCCTAATTTCCTTCGAGCAAAAAGCAAGCGGTATCTAAACCATTCAAACACTCAGGAAGCGCCTTTCCAATTGCAAAGGAAGATCGGCCTTGTTACCCTCTCCTTAATATGGATGGAGAAACTAAGGCCAGATGCGGGTGGGTGGGCAGGAAGGTAACCCATTTCTTTAGTGCTGGCCATACAACAGGCTTCCCCTCCCCCTCCTTGGAAAGCTAAAATCCAATGCCTCCTCTGGAGCTCAAAATAGCTCTGACCCGCTAGCACAGGTCACTCACCCCCGGTGGCCCACATTCTTTAGATGGGTGGTTACTGCTAGAATCTGGCCTCCCCCATTTATGGAGGGTCCTAAAGTAGCTCTTAACTCTCCTGGGGCTCAAACTCCAGAGACTGGAGATTTGACAAGTTACTAAACCTGACAGTGCATAATACCTGTGGAAATCAGAACTGTGGTGGGCTCTGCTCCCTTCCTAACTGACCTCACACTGCTAGAATGAATCCATTCCTCTTTGGCCTAGGGCCAGGCTGGAGTTTCAGACACAAGCTGTTATCAGTAAGCTCATTCTGAATACAGACCCAGCGGCTACTCAGCCCGGGATTCCTGCCTAAAGGACAGGCACACAGAAGTGTCTAGGAGAAACAATTTTCAGGAAGAAATGCCCTGCCTCAAATACCTGTTTGCAATTCCTCAATACTTACGTGACTAACTCTTAGAGCCTAGAAAAGGAAGAGGAACTAAAATCCAGGAGAGCAACAGCAGACCATCCCTTGGATGTTAATGAACTGAAGAGTTAATGGCTTCTCAAATTCTGACTTCTAAGACTGTACCATTTTAAGAATAACGAGGAAAAAAAAGACTGTACCTTTTTAGAAAGGCTGAGAATGAGCTGGCCATGATTGCTGCCATATGTAATCTTTACACTCATAAAGCTGAGACTTATGGATTGCTGTAAATTGAAGGCCACTCAAGGTCACATAATGAGTTTCTAGGCCAGCTTGGGCTATATAGTGATACCTTGTCTTAAAAACTAATCAAGGGCCTGAGAGATTACTTAGACAGTAAAGTCATTACTGATGACTTAAGTTGGATCCCCACGACCCACATGGTGGAAAGAAAGAACCAACTCCAAGCACAATAAAAACACACAATAAATAAGATATAGGGCTGGAGAGATGGCTCAGTGATTAAGAGCTCTTCCAGAGGTCCTGAGTTCAGTTCCCGGCAACCACATGGTGGCTCACAACCATCTGTAATGGGATCCGATGCCCTCTTCTGGTGTGTCTGAGGACAGCTACAGTATACTCATTTAGATGAAATAAATAAAACTTAAAAAATAGCACTCAGATCGCCGGGCGTGGTGGCACATGCCTTTAATCCCAGCACTCCGGAGGCAGAGGCAGGCAGATTTCTGAGTTCGAGGCCAGCCTGGTCTACGGAGTGAGTTCCAGGACAGCCAGGGCTATACAGAGAAACCCTGTCTTGAAAACAACAACAACAACAACAAAAAGTAGCACTCGGGAGGCAGAGGCAGGTGGATTTCTGAGTTCGAGGCCAGCCTGGTCTACAAAGTGAGTTCCAGGACAGCCAGGGCTATACAAAGAAACCCGGTCTCGGAAAAAAAACAAAACAAAAAACCACCACCAACAACAACAACAAAAAAAGATATTAAAAATCTGGGTGGTGGTAACCTAATCCTCTACTCCTCTGATCCCAGGACTTGGGATGCAGAGGCAAGTGGATCTCTGAGTTCTGAGTTTGAGGCCAACCTGGTCTATAGAATGAGTACACAAGGTTACACAGAGAAATTCTGTCTCAAAAATAAATAAATAAATAAATAAACAAACAAACAAATAAGAAAGAAAGATGCAATTTCAAAACAGCAGAGTACAGAGGGTCAAGGACACCTCTGGAATACTACTACTTGCAAAGAAGTAGAAGCAACCGTTCAAACCTTAATTGAACACATGGATTCCAAATTGCTCCTCTTCTCCGTTTTACTGGCCTTGCTTTTGCTAAATGAGGCACAAACAGTTTCTAGGGCCACGGGGCTCTGTGCTCACTACTTGCACGAATGTGCTCTACCTGACTAACAAGTGCCTAAAGGTAAGATAAGCTCCTTCCTGGTCCTAGAAACAAGACCAGTGTTTGCCTAAAATCCTCGCAACCAAAGCTTTCCAATCCCTACCTCCCGACATTGGAATGCTAGCCCCCCAAGATAGCCCCCTCCTTCTCCTCAAGCCTTCTTGGCATGGCATATCTGACCTATGCTTCCCCCCAGCCCAGAGCAGCCCTACATTTTAGACATCTTTGCCATCTTTGGTTTTGCTTTAAGTTGAGGTTTCTTCCCACCCCACCCCACCCCTTTTTTTTCAGGTCCTAGAAAACAAGAAGTCTGTTCTGGCTGAAAGATAACACCAATCCTTGTGGAGCCTTGACAGCCATCACAAGAGAGCTCATTCTAAGTGGTTTAGAACTATGAACAGTTTTTTTCCGTGGTCCTCTAGATTGTTGGAGGACTGCAATGTAAAGTCCCCATTAGTTACTTCCCTGAGTTCTGATAGTTTAAAGCCTTTCTCCTCCTTAGGAACTGCACAGACCATTCTCCAGCTCAGCAAAAGGTCCCCAGTGACTCAACCTTGGACTCCAGCAGGGAGAGAGAGCCATCCCAAGCCAGGATGCTCCTAGACAGAAGGAAGGCAGAGCCAAGAGTTCAAATACCCGTGCTGTAAGTGCCCGAAGAGATTAAGTGACTGAGACTGAGGCTCTTCCGACCTGGGAGACCTATTATAGTCTGTCCTCAGCACCCCTAACCTTTCAGCCATACACTCTTCCTCCTCTTAGAACCACCCCTGGCCTAAGACTTCTGGAAGAGGAAGTCCGTTTTGTAAGATTTGTTTCTTCCACTTAACTGTGAGTCCTTGACAATTTGCTTGCCCTAACATTGTAACCATAACCTAATTATAGCTATATAGCTGTACCTGGTAGGGGTTAGGATTTGAGTTGTAACATTGGTTACATAGCAAGTTTGAGGTCTGCTTAGGCTATATCAAACTGCCCCGCCTGCCTCCCCGCTCCCCCACCCCACCCCCAAAAGCTCAATTTCTGTTCAGAAGGGAAGAACGTGGGTTGTGCCTCCCTTACCTTCCTGGTTGGCAGGCATTCCCAAGATCTAAGCCCTGTGTTAGCCCTGTGCAAGTCAAAGTCCCCATGTTTGCTTAGGACTGATATGATTTATGAAAGCTAAGACCTTCGTTCTCCCTCAGACCAAATCCAGTAAACACCATGAACAGATACTCGTTCTTCTAAGGTTAGCATTGCAGGGCTTTGCTTTTTATTCCGGCATGTTGCTGAGACACCAAGGGCCAGTGCCCGATCCTCTAAGAGTGTGGCTCTTGGGGCTGAGTCTTCCTCCTCCTCTGACAGAGCAGGACCCGGACCAGTTCTGAGCAAGGGTAGACTACTAACTCACGTGCCAGGCCAGCAAGCGTGCCTGGAACAGTGCCTGGCAGACCCATCTAGCCACATCAGAGCAAGGGAAGGGTCCCCTTTGTTTGGACTTAACAGTAGGCAAATTGTCCTGCAGCCCGGGCAGAAAATAAGGGCTAAGAGAGAAACTGCCAGTAGGCAAGTTTTAGTGTCACCATCGGCTTACCCGGTTGCCTTTTTTTTTTTTTTTTTAAGATTTATTTATTTATTATATGTAAGTATATGTAGCTGTCCTCAGACACCCCAGAAGAGGGCATCAGATCTCATTACGGATGGTTGTGAGCCACCATGTGGTTGCTGGGATTTGAACTCAGGACCTTCAGAAGAGCAGTCGGTGCTCTTAACCGCTGAGCCATCTCTTCAGCCCCCGGCTGCCAATTCTTTCTTCCCTTGTAAGACACTGCATTTCCACACTCCACTCCACTCCACTCCATTTCTTTTCTTTTCCTTCTTTTTTTTGTTTTTTTCGAGTCAGGGTTTCTCTGTGTGCCCTGGCTGTCCTGGAACTCACTTTGTAGACCAGGCTGGCCTCGAACTCAGAAATCCTCCTGTCTCTGCCTCCCGAGTGCTGGGATTAAAGGCGTGTGCCACCACGCCCGGCTCCTTTTCCTTCATTTTATCTCTCCTTCTTTCTTTCCTTCCTTCTTTCTCCTTCCTGTCCTTTTTATTTTTCTATATACCTCAGGTTACAATGGAACTCCTATGTGGCCCAAACTGTCTTTGGAAAAGTTCTCATGCCTCAGCCTGCCCAGAACTGAGATCACAGGTGTAAGTCACCAGACCAGACTACCAGGCTTTCTTTCTTTTTATTTTTTTTTAAGATTTATTTGTTTTTTTACTTTATGTGTATGGTCTTTTGCTTGTATATATGTTTGGATACAGTGTGACTCTGTGCACCAAGGCAACTGGAGTTACAGATGATTGTTGATCACCTGTGTGGGTTCAGGGAATAAACTTGAGTCCTCCTGAAAAGCACCCAGTGCTCTTAACTGCTGAGCCATCTCTCCAACCCCAGCCACATGGGTGACACGAGCCTTCTACCTCTCAGCTGGCCCATGCTTGGCCTCTCTAGGAAGGTAAAGTTCTTATACAGCAGGAGCCCCACAACAAGAGTGAGTATGGTTTGAATTCATCCCCGTTGTGAACACTGTCCACTGCCCTCCTGGGTCACATTCTACTCTCTACTGGCTTCAGGATAAAGCAGTTCCCTCAAGGTCAATGTGGGTGGCTGTTACCAAAATACTGGACCTGTATCCTTGAGCATCAGACTAAACACCAGATTAGGTCTAGACTTAGCCAAATAAATTAGCCTCATCCAAACGTTCCTCAAGTGTGTACGAGTTCTCTCTCCCTCTCAGAGCTGACCTGAGACCTAGGCCTAAGTACCACTCTTGGGAACACCAGTATCAGAGATATTGATGGGTCATACAGCATTTACTAATTCTAATATGCTATTCAGGCTGGCCTGTATGTCCTTGAGACACTGAAAACTGTGGACCTCGAATAAGTAAGCAAATAGCCTTTCCCCTAGGCTGTGTGCTGACAGAGACAGGGAGGGCTGGCTTCCAGAAGTCTTGTCTCCCTGGTCTGGGGAGTCTCCAGCATTTGAGTTGAGTGAGAAGGGCTCCTTCAGACATCTGTTTCTCTGGTGGTTGTTTCTGCCTGCCCATTCCCACCCCGCCTCCAATATAGGGTCTCTCAATATTGTCCTGCCTCTGCTGGAATTCTGGGGTTGTTTTGGGACTATAGCCACATACTACTGTACATGGCTCCCTTTAGCCATCTTTCTGTGTTCATCTATCTATGTCCATGTTATGATATATATGCATGTTTGTGTGGGCATGTTCATTTGTATATGTACTCAAACACACTGGTGAGGTCAGAGACCAGACATAATCCCAGTACATGAGAGGTGAAGGCAGGAAGATCAGGAGTTCAAGGCCAGCAGCTTCAAGTAAACATCAAGCTTGAGGCCAGCTTGGGTTAAACAAGACACTGTCGAAAGAAAAGAAAAGAAAAGAAAAGAAAAGAAGAGAAGAGGAGAGGAGAGGAGAGGAGAGGAGAGGAGAGGAGAGGAGAGAAAAGCCACAAAGCCAAGGAATGTTATCTCCAGCATTGTTGGGGGAGAGGAGGAAGATTTTAACCCACCATGAGCCTTCCAGTATATCCATGTAAGGACACATTGTATAAGTTACTCGCTCTGAGCCATTTGGTCACCTCATCACCAAGTGACTGCATGTGTGGCCTGTGACCCTATTTCAGTGTGATCACTTAAAATAACACAAGACCATGTATGAGTCAAGGGCCTGGCCAGGGTGAAATATCCATTCATGTACTGTTCAATCAAAACTTTTATTTTTTTCAAGATAAGATCAGATTTCTTGTAGAACTCTTTATGTAGCAGGGGCTGGTTCTGAACTGATCCTTCAGCCTCCATCTTCTAAGTGCTGGAACCACAGACATGTGCTTTATTTCTCTGATTGCTTGGTTGGTTGGTTGTGGATCTCTCTATGTAGCCTTGCCAGCTCAGAACTCACTGCATAGCCCAAGCTAGCCTAAAGGTCCTAAGCTCTCCTCCTTCTGCTTCCTGAATACTAGGTTTACAGCTGACCTAACATACCCAGAGATACATGACTATTTGTTGAGTTTCTTATATACCAGAAACACTACAATTGAAGCGCTGCCCTATAGTGCCTGAACCCTAACATAGGATAGGAAATAAATAAGTAAGCATACAAGGCATGGAGGTGCAGCATTTAATCCCAGCATTCAAAGAGCAGAGACAGATCTCTGTTAGTGCAAAGCTAGCCTGGTCTACATAGCAAGTTCCAGGCCAGCCAAGGCCACACAGTAAGGAGATCCTGTCTCATAAATAAATGAATTAACAAATAGTAAATATAAATTTAGTACTCAAGTAGTGACAGAGGATGGGAGGCCAGCAAATGGCCGGATTAGGTATGTGAGATCATTAGGGAAATGATCTTATTTGTGTGTTTGTTTAATTTTTAAAAATCTAAATAGTTATATAATCCTTTTCCTTTCTTACTTCCAACTCTTCCCTCCCTCTCAAATTCCTGGTCTGTCTGTCTGTCTGTCTTTCTTTCTTTCTTTCTTTCTTTCTTATTATTTTTTATTTTAAATTACTTTTATTGGTGTTTTGCCTGTATATATGCCTGTGTGAGGGTGTCAGATCCCCAGGATCTGGAGTTACAGACAGTTGTAATTTGTCATATGGTTGCTGCTGGGAATTGAACCTAGCTCTTCCTGAAGAGTAGCCAATGTACTTAACTGCAGGGCCCCTTCAGTCCCCTGGCTTCTCTCTCTCTCTCTCTCTCTCTCTCTCTCTCTCTCTCTCTTTCTTTCTTTTTTACATGTAAGTATAAACCCATAAACATATAAATACAACCTGTTGAGTTCGTTTAATATTGCTTGTATGTACATGATTTCAGGACCAACCACTTGATATTGAATAGCCAGTTAGAAGGCTCATTTCTGGGGACAACTAATTCTTTCCCTTCCTCAGTTGTCTTTAGCTGTCTGTAGTCTTGTCTAGTGATGGGAAGGCATCTGTTGGAAGGCAGAGAGCCTGCACAAGGTGAAAGAGAACATCCCGGAGTAATTTCGGGAAAGGGTGTAACAAACGTATGGAATGGCCACAGCCACAGGCAGGTCAAAGGTCTCTTAGTGGCGTCTGGGCCAGAAGATAGCTGGGCAGGTAAGGGCACTTGTCACCAAAATGGACAACCTGACTTCAATCCTAAGGAGATACCTACAGGGCAGAAGGCAGAATCAATTCCAGCAAGTTGTCCTCTGACCTACACAGAAAGAAAGAAAGAAAGAAAGAAAGAAAGAAAGAAAGAAAGAAAGAAAGAAAGAGAGAGAGAGAGAGAGAGAGAAACAAGAGCAATTGAAGGAAAAACAAGCTCTGAGACTCTAAGGGGCCCTTTAACCTTTAACCAGGCTGAGGCTTGCCAGGTGGGTAGAAGGATTGCAGAGTAAAGGGCACCAGGGTGGGAAAGACAGCCTTCAGGCTGCATGAAAAGAATGTGGTGAGATGAGGGGGCAGCCTCTGGCCCCCGGCCAGCCCCTCCTCTCCATGGTAGGTCAAAAGACAGGTGAGAAAACACAGGAGGGGGAGGAAGGACAGCAGGCTGCTTAGGCGTAGACGCCAAGAATCACGTGGAGGTGGGGCATCAGGCATCTTGAGAGTCAAGTCAGAACAAGATTTTACAGAGAATGGCATCGCTTTCCCTGACTCTTATCTCCGTTGGAATGTGGGGTGTCTGCTTCCAGGCTTCCAGCCCTGGGGGGAGAAAAATTGAGCGGGAAGGGACGTCCCTGCTGTAGGAGGAAGGGCTCTTCTGGACTTGGGCAACTCCTGGTATGCACAAGGGGAGATCTGAAGCTCTGGTCCATAAGGGCGCCAGAGAATGGAGTCTGCTTACCTAGGGTTGCCAAGTCTGTCTTTTTTTTTTTTTGGTTTTTCGAGACAGGGTTTCTCTGTGTGCCCTGGCTGTCCTGGAACTCACTCTGTAGACCAGGCTGGCCTCGAACTCAGAAATCCGCCTGCCTCTGCCTCCCGAGTGCTGGGATTAAAGGCGTGCGCCACCACGCCCGGCAGCCAAGTCTGTCTTTGCACACTTAGTTTATATGTGTGGTTCCTGAGCCTTCCGTGTATACCATGGCTGTGCTGGATCCTTTTCTAATTGGATGGGTCCAGGGCGTTCACTGGGCAATCCCAGGAGTCAGGGAAAGAATGAGGGGCAGTGTGGAGGAGGCTGCTTTGAGATGGCCTCCAGAACATTCTTCACCCAACTGCCCCAGGGCTGCTGACAAACACAGACAGAGAGGAGCCCCTCCGGATGAGTGTAGGGCCACCTGGCTGCAGGAAGCCTCCCACATCTCCCTCCTCCGCCACCGGCTCTCTGCTTACTTAAGGCTGGTGGCACGCAAAGGTCTCCGCAGCAGCTGCTACTACCCCTACCCAAACTGGACCAAGTCCTGGCTAGGTTCCTGTGAATAAATGTGATTCCCAGAGAACCAGGGAATATGAATTAGGTAAGGTCCTTTGGGCTGGACAGGCCAAGGAACCCCAGGGAATAGGAAGGCTTGGAGAGGGAAGGGTTGGGCCCAAGACAGGCCCATAAAGTAAGAGAGAGATTCTACATGAAACCAGGACTCTCGGGTTGTGGGAGATGGGGCAATGGTGGTAACTCTCAACAGAAGTGGTGCCAAGTCCCCATGGGCATACAAAGATCCATTCATGGTAGACGAAGGGGGTTTCCAAAAAAGGTGAGAAGAATGGTTTCATCATCTCCGAGCCCTAGGCATTTGAAGGTTCATGGCAGCTAGTCCAAAACGTGAAGACATGGGACAATAGAAAAGCCTGCTCCCAAAAGAATATCCTGGGCCCAGGACCTCACAGCTGCATCTCACACATTGGAAGGGTACCAGAGAGAAAGGCTGGCCTCAGCTGACCCCTGGGCCACTTGGTAAGGCACTGAAGGCATAGCATTACCGGGAACAACAAAATGGGGATCCACTGGCCACCTCGCCACACCTACCATCACCGGACCAAACCCACTTCCAATAAAAGTCCTTACATCCACATGAGGCAAAAATCTCAGGAAGCCTGAGGCCCACTTTTACAGACAGTGGGTATGCACGGGAAGTCCAGGCACCAGACACCAAAAACTAAGTGTGCAAAGACAGACTTGGCAACCTTGGGTAAGCAGACTCCGTCCTTTCCCTGGCACCCCTAGGGACCAGAGCTTCTTAAGGGCTCTGGAATCTCAACGTCTGTTTGCCTCCCACTTGAGGAGGAACAAGACGTCGTAGTAGTCAATAAACCAGGAGAAGAGGATGGGAGAGGCAGAAAAGGACCCCAGGAGGTGATCAAGAGAGACTCTGAGGGGGGTTCTGGGAAGGCAGTGCCTCCAAAAATGCTTGTCTTTGGGAAAGCCCTTGGAATAGAGAAAAAGAAATAACCTGGTTTTCTTCCTAGGTCCCTGCTACTGACCCCAGCTTTTCCTCCCAGAGGGATTTCAGCTGCATTTGAATAAGAACTCCTGAAGGTCTTTTTTCCTTTCCTTTTCTTCTTTAAGTTTCATTACCATATATATATATATATTATATTTGGTTTTTGTTTTTTTCGAGACAGGGTTTCTCTGTGTAGCCCTGGCTGTCCTGGAACTCACTTTGTAGACCAGGTTGGCCTCGAGCTCAGAAATCCACCTGCCTCTGCCTCCCAAGTGCTAGGATTAAAGGCGTGTGCCACCACGCCCAGCTTATTACCGTATATTAATTGTACATAATAATGGGTTTCAGAGCCGGAGGCAGAGGCAGGTGGATTTCTGAGTTCGAGGCCAGCCTGGTCTACAAAGTGAGTTCCAGGACAGCCAGGGCTATACAGAGAAACCCTCTCTCAAAAAACCAAAAAAAAAAAAAAAAAGGGGGTTCATTCTGACATTTTCATACATGTACATAATGCATTCGGCATCACTTCCGATTACCTTCTTATTCCTCCCAAGTAGTTCCCATACTTCCAGTGCTGGTGTGCCAATGACTTTAGTGAGAGTTAATTTTTTCAGTTGCTGCTTCCTCCTCCTCCTCCTCCACCTCTTCTTTTTCTTCCATATTTATTGTCGTCTATTGAGACAGGATCTACCTTATATAGGTAGGGACTAGCTGTCCTGAAACTCTTCGCGTAGATCAGGGTGGCCTGGAATTTATAGCAATTTTCCAGCCTCTGCCTTCCCTTCAATTACAGCACGCCCACCAAGCAAGGCCCCAGACCTGTGGTATGTAGAACTTCCACACATTTTTTTCCCAAGATCTCTCCAGTCCCTGGTCCTCTCCTTTTCACTAGTTCTTTCCCATACTCTGCAGCAGGACAGTCACCTGTTACTGCCCATCCCCATCCCCCTTCTGTGCAGCTGTTCCTAAATAGCTGGATCCTTGTGGGGCATTGCCCCCAGCTGGGCTGTGAAGGCTTCCTCTTCCACGCCTTGACATCTCTGCTGGCCCACCAATGGCCCCTCCTTTCATATGTCCTTGGCTCTGAAATCTGGTGACCCTGGCATCTATGAGCTACTGTGGGACAGCTGTGGGATGCCTGCACCCTTGCCAGGAGCAACAGCTGCAACTGCTCCCAGTCTCCACAAGACCCAAAGTTACCTTATCAGCATGGGAGTAAGGTGCCAGCCTTACCCGGTTACCTGCCTCTTATCAGCTTGGGAGTGAGGTGCCAGCCTTACCCGGCACTCCCCTCTCGTCTTCCTGTGGCCAAGTCTTCCTTCTGATGATTCCTCACATAGAAGTACAATGGCCCCCGAGAGGAGAAAGGCTTTGGGTTCTGTCCTGCACTGGTCTCTGCTTTCAGTAACCTGCTAATCCAATCCCAGTGTGGTAATAAGAGTGACCTTCCAAACTCAAATCTACCCATGATCCTTCTCTGCTCAGGATTCTCCCTGACCTCCACGTGACAGAGGACAGCACCAGAAGCACACGTCAGAGGATAAGCCCTGCCCCCTCCTCTAGCCCCGCCCTGCCTGCCTGGTCACTTTCCCTTTCCTCTTAACTTTCCCTTAGCACTCCCACCTCCTCCTTTTCTATCTTCCTGAATGCCCAATCTGTACTTCTCTCAACACCTAGGCCAGGCACCTTGTGCTTTCCTTTGCATACCACATGGCCCTCAGATACCCCAGTCACAAGGGACCTTTAAGTTTCTGCAAACATGCCAAGCATTCGCCAGCTTCCTTCAAGCCTTCCCACATGCTGACCCTTCTGCCCACGACATTCTTTGCCACTTGACCTATCTCACTCTCAGCTCATTCCTTGTCTCTGCTTTTGGCCCGTCCCTGCTCTGGACACCTACTTAGCACGTTGTATTGCTCTCTGTGGTTTAAAAGGTTTATTTCTGGGGCTGGTGAGATGGCTCAGCGGGTAAGAGCACCCGACTGCTCTTCCGAAGGTGATAAGTTCAAATCCCAGCATCCACATGGTGGCTCACAACCATCCGTAATGAGATCTGGCGCCCTCTTCTAGAGTGTCTGAAGACAGCTACAGTGTATTTACATATAATAAATAAAATAAATCTTTAAAAAAAAAAAAAAGGTTTATTTCTGGGGCTGGTGAGATGGCTCAGCGGTAAGAGCACCCGACTGCTCTTCCGAAGGTGATAAGTTCAGATTCCAGCATCCACATGGTGGCTCACAACCATCCGTAACGAGATCTGGCGCCCTCTTCTGGAGTTTCTGAAGACAGCTACAGTGTACTTACATATAATAAATAAAATAAATCTTAAAAAAAAAAAGGTTTATTTCTAAAACAGACTGGAGAGCTCAAGTCTGATTGTTCTCTGCCTATCTTGTGAACTTCTAGTGCCTAGAAGTGGGTCTGTCCCTTAGGGGTTCTCTTTGTATTTGTTTGTTTAAGATGTACCTTTTATTTTTAATTTATTTATCTTTATTTCATGTGAATTGCATGTGTGTCCATGTGAGGGTGTCGGATTAGGGACAGTTGTGAGCTGTCATGTGGTTGCTGGGAATTGAACCCAGGTCTTCTCCAAGAGCAGCCAGTGCTCTTAAGCACAGAGCCATCTCTCCAGCCTTAGGTTTATTAATTGTTTTTTTGTTTTTTGTTTTTGTTTTTTTGAGACAGGGTTTCTCTGTATAGCCCTGGCCGTCCTGGAACTCACTCTGTAGACCAGGCTGGCCTCGAACTCAGAAATCTGCCTGCCTCTGCCTCCCGAGTGCTGGGATTAAAGGCGTGTGCCACCATGCCAGGCTACAGTAAGTACTCTTAAGGACTGAGCTATCTTTCCAGCCTGGTTTGTTTGTTTGTTTTGTTTGTTTTTAGATAGCCTGTCACTGTACTGCTCTGCCTGGGCCTGGAACTCACTAGACCTAGGCTAGCTTCAAACCTGCATTTGCTCCCAAGTGTCAAGATCGCAGGCATTTCTTCTTCTTCTTCTTCTTCTTCTTCTTCTTCTTCTTCTTCTTCTTCTTCTTCTTCTTCTTCTTCTTCTTCTCCTTCTTCTCCTTCTTCTCCTTCTTCTCCTTCTTCTCCTTCTCCTCCCCCTCTTCCTCTTCCTCCTCTTCTCTTTCTCCCCCACTTCTCCTTCTATTTTCTTTGTTTACTAGTTGTTTGAGACAGAGGTTCTCTGCATATCCCTGGCTGTCCTGTCTCTGTAGACCTAACTCACAGAAATCTACCTGGCTCTTCTTCCAGAGTGCTGGGATTAAAGGTGTTGGCCACCACCACAAGACAGTCTGTCACTTCTTTTGTTTGTTTGTTTGTTTTCCGAGACAGGGTTTCTCTGTATGCCCTGGCTGTCCTGGAACTCACTTTGTAGACCAGGCTGACCTTGAACTCAGAAATCCACCTGCCTCTGCCTCCGAGTGTGCGCCACCATGCCCGGCTAGTCTGTCACTTACCCAATATACCCAATATACCCAATATACCCAATAAAGCTGGACTAGAGAGCCGGATACAGCTCAGTAGAAGAGAAAGTTCTTAGAATGCATGAGGCGCCAGGCGTGGTGGCGCCTGGGCCTGGGCAGGCAGATTTCTGAGTTCAAGGCTAGCCTGGTCTACAGATTGAGTTCTAGGATAGCCGGGTCTACACTGATAGCCTGGAAACCCTGTCTCGAAAAAACAAAAAAACAAAAACAAACAAACAAAAAACAGAATGCATGAGGCGCTAGGTCCAATATCCAACACAAGTAAATCATGAATGTTTGGTTGACTGAGGTTTCCCAAAGCCTGAAAGGGTTGTAAATGTCTGGCTGACATTTTACAGCCCAAATTCTAAAAGCACATACTTGCTCTGTGACTTCTACATACCACAGAATAAATTGAAGTCCTCACCCTGTCCTGTACTGGCCTATAAGGATTTGCCTTAAAGTGATCAATACCTATAATTTGAGAACTAAGAATAGTGGTTTAGGCAGAAGTAGAATAGTTAAGGAGCTTGCCTTTTCTTTTCTTTTCTCTTTTTTTTTTTATCTTTTGAGACAGGGTTTCTCTGTATTGCCCTAGCTGTCCAGGAACTCACTCTGTAGACCAGGCTGGCCTGGAACTCAGAAATCCACCTGCCTCTGCCTCCCGAGTGCTGGGATTAAAGGTGTGCGCCACCTCTGCCCAGCTTTTTTTTTTTTTTTTTTTTTTTTTTTTTTTTTTTTTTTTTTTTTTTTTTTTTTTTTTTTTTTTTTTTTTTTTTTTTTTTTTTTTTTTTTTTGCAGTGGTGTTTTGACTGCATGTTGATGGTGTCAGGTTCACTGGAACTGGAATCACAGACAGTTGTGAGCTGCAATGTAGGTGCTGGAAGAACAGTCAGTGCTCTTAACCACTGAGCTATCTGTCCAGCCCCACCAATTGCTCTTGAAGTAGGGTTTCATGCAGTCCAAGCAAGCCTTGAACTTTTTTTTTGTTTTGTTTTTTTGAGACAGGGTTTCTCTGTATAGCTCTGACTGTCCTGGATCTCACTATGTAGACCCGGCTGGCCTCGAACTCACAAATCCACCTGCCTCTGCCTCCCGAGTGCTGGGATTATAGGCGTGCGTCACCATGCCCGGCGGCCTTGAACTTTTAAAACAATGTTATTTAATTATTTTTCGTGTATATATTGTCATATGTGTGTCTGAGCACCATATGCCTTCCTGGTGCCAGGGGAGACCAGCAGAGAGCACTGGATGCTCTGGAACTGGAAGCACAGATGGTTGTTATCTGGGAATCACCCAGGTCCTCTGGAAAAGCAGAAATCGTTGAGCCCTCTCTCTAGCCCCAGACCTTGAACTTTCTATATACGGGATGATGACCTTGACATTCTGCTTGTCCTGTGTCTCTTACATGCTTAGATGCAGACAAATGACACCACATCTGGTTTCCAGTGTTGGGGATCAAAGCCAGGGAGAGCCTCAGTGCCTCGAGGCAAGCACCCTACCTGAAATCGCAGCCACAGTCGCTTTCCCCTGCCTCCTCTTTTTTTTTAAGATATGTTTTCACTATGTGACTCTGGCCAGCCTGGAGCTTGCTGTATAAAACAATGAGATGGAGGGAGCTGGCTAGATGGCTCAGTGGTTAAGAGCACCAAAGGCTCTTCTTCAAATCCCAGCAAGCACATGGTAGCTCACAACCATCCGTAATGATATCTGATGCACTCTTCTGGGGTGTCTGAAGACAGCTACAGTGTACTTAGATATAACAAAATAAATAAAAAAGAAAAGAAAAGAAAGAAAAGGGGCAATCCAGGTTGGTAAAAGAGATGACGCAGCAGGTAAGAGCAATGACTGATCTTCCAAAGGTCCTGAGTTCAATTCCCAGAAACCACATGGTGGCTCACAATCATCTGTAATGGGATCCAATGCCCTCTTCTAGTGTGTTTGAAGACAGCTACAGT